>JAGHMJ010005690.1:270000-275000 GCA_018749465.1 Paracanthobrama guichenoti | reverse complement strand
GGTCACCTTCTTCCATTGCTCACGTGCCACTGTTGGTGCTTTCAGCGGTGGACGGGGGTCAGCATGGGCACCCTGACTGGTCAGCAGCTATGCCGCCCCATACGCAACAAACTGTGATGCTCTGTGTATTCTGATACCTTTCTATCAGAACCAGCATTAACTTCTTGAGCAATTTGAGCTCCAGTAGCTCGTCTGTTTGATCGGACCACACGGGCCAGCCTTCACTCTCCACGTTCATCAATGAGTCTTGGCCGCCCATGACCCTGTGGCCGGTTCACCACTGTTCCTTCCTTGGAGCACTTTTGATAGATCCTGACCACTGCAGACCGGGAACACCCCACAAGAGCTGCAGTTTTGGTCGTCCAGTCATCACAATTTGGCCCTTGTCAAACTCGCTCAAATCCTTACGCTTGCCCATTTTTCCTGCTTCTAACACATTAACTTTGAGGACAAGATGTTCACTTACTGCCTAATATATCCCACCTGCTGCTGTGATGAAGAGATCGTCAGTGTTGTTCACTTCACCTATCAATGGTCATAATGTTATGCCTGATCGGTGTATGTATATACTGTATACACACTGTAAAAAATTATACCGAAAGGACAAGATCCCGGATACAGGCGGCCGAAATGAGCTTTCTCCGCAGGGTGGCTGGGCGCTCCCTTAGAGATAGGGTGAGAAGCTCAGTTACCCGGGAGGAGCTCAGAGTAGAGCCGTTGCTCCTCCACATCGAGAGGAGCCAGCTGAGGTGGCTCGGGCATCTCTTTCGGATGCCTCCTGGACGCCTTCCCGGGGAGGTGTTCCGGGCATGTCCCACCAGGAGGAGGCCCCGGGGAAGACCTAGGACAAGCTGGAGGGATTATGTCTCCTGGCTGGCCTGGGAACGCCTCTGCATTCCCCCGGATAAGCTGGAGGAAGTGGCTAGGGAGAGGGAAGTCTGGGCGTCTCTGCTTAGACTGTTGCCCCGCGACCCGGCCCCGGATAAGTGGAAGATGATGATGATGATGATGATAATATATGTAACTAGATAGCCTATATACAGAGTTTCATAATATCCAAACATAGATGTAGGCCATGAAATTTCAACTTTTTAATGGATCCCCAAGTCTGCTCCTTTATGAGTGACTCACAGCGTCTCTCGGTGTGAAAGGAGTGTTGTCCATTAGTTTTATCTTTTCAGCTCTCCGCTCTGCTCGCGCCCCTCAAAGCTTCGGCTCTTTTGTGATTGTCACAGTGACTCAACATGAAACTGATGTCTGTCGTCCTCTAGAAGCTCATTAAAAGGGAAGGTGGACTGAGGTTTGTTTATTCCAATGTTTTTTGTGCATTTCAAGCCACGTCCGTTTATAAGCAAGATCAATGCTGTATGTTCTTAATGTGTTGATGGAGTCTTTTGTGATGGTGACATTAAAGACGATAAGAAAGTCTCTTTTGCTCCCAAATCATCCACCTTTCCCATCTCTTTCTCCCTGTATTTCTTAACTCACAATGCAAAGTAAATGAGAGACTGAATACAAAGGATCTCCCGAGGTTTCCTGGCAGAATGTATTGAACTCATTGAGATTAATTACATTCAGAGTCTGACTCTCCTGCTTCTTCGTAAGGCACGCATAGAGAGCAAGAGCTAATGATTCACACGAACCTTCACAATCACGAATGAGCTCCAATTAATTTGACATTTAGCCAGATAATGAAGACCGTGGAGGATCTCAGGGATGAAGAACACAACGCTCATCAACAAGATGCATGTGGGGAATCATCTTATTCTGATGAAACACATCTGATATGATCGTTTCATCTTCTGTTTTACCAACTCAGAACAGAAATCTGTTCCTTTTAACTCATACATTAGGCTAATTTATTATTTAGCATTATCTTTAATATTAAAGTCACGCAATGAAGTTTTCATGTAGAAAACTATGAAGGCCTGTTTATGTCTCCAGAGTAAAAATATAAACATAGTTGTAAAAAGTTTAAATTAAACTATGTTGTGAATAAATACTATTTTTATTCAGCAAGGAGATAGATAGACATACAGACAGGCAGACAGACAGACAGACAGACAGACAGACAGACAGACAGACAGACAGATGATAGACAGACAGGCAGACAGACAGACAGACAGACAGACAGATAGATAGATAGATAGATAGATAGATAGATAGATAGATAGATAGATAGATAGATAGATAGATAGATAGATAGATAGAGATAGATAGATAGATAGATATGAGCAGACAGACAGACAGACAGATGATAGATAGATAGACAGACAGACAGACAGACAGACAGATATCTAATATACTCCCACAATGACCAAACATAGGACATGATTATTTAGGGCAAGGTACCTAAAGATAAAGGTGGAGTTTGGGGAGGGGATGCTGGAACATCTGAGACTGAGGAGAGGGAAGCAGCTGCTTATATACTCTGGCTGTTGGAAGATTAGATGGGCTCGCTCCTCCCTTAATTACGTTTAGGAACTTCACCTTATATATAGGCCTATATCTAAAGAGTTTCTAAAGGTATGATGGTGTAAATAATATACACAGCTGTATTCTGATTGATAAGAAGCTCAGTTTGAGTACTGGTGACACAGAGGAGAGCCAGTGATGGTCGTTTGGTGACGAGCAGGACACAGACAGAACAGAGACGAGCAGGACACGGTGTCCCGGAACAGTTTGTGTCGGCTGACAGATCTGACCCACTTCTAAAAGCCCAACTAGTCTGTCTCAGCTGGCACGTGCCACAGCGCCGCCTGACCATCAGACACCCACGTGAGCGGAGCGTCTTCGGCTGAAACCTTTTAAAAAGTGCACTTGACATATTCTCAAGCCAGACCGTAGTTACTGTAAGTCATGGCTGTGGGACGTTACACTTCATTTAAGCATAAACTCAGCATTTAGAGCTGAAAGAAAAACTATATATATATATATCCCAGTGATGCTGTACACACACAGACACACACACACACACACGTTGGTGCAACTACATTATGAGGACATTCCATATGAAATGTCCTCATAAACCACTTTAACCTCTTTTTTTTTAAACACCCATAAAACATTTTGGATCATCACATAATTAACACATGCATAAAAAGCACAGCAGTTTGTCCCAGTCCCACTAAAGATGGGCTAATATTCGAGGAACCTATGGAAATGAATCCCATTAAATGGCTCTTCCGATCCGTTTCCTTACACCTCCTGAATGGGGTTAATCCCAATCTGAGTTGCTGTTTTCTGGGAATAGAACTAATCTGTTAATCTGTTCTTGGCTCGGAGGAAAGTGACGCAGCACAAAGTCAAATGCTCACAAATACTCGTCTACACAATATATACATTGCATACATGCTTTTATATTGCAGTTTTATTATAAATGATTTATCCGTGCACATCATTATTATATTTTTTAATGTATGTGCCTCATAATCTTGAATCAAAATCACTTCCCCTCCCTCTTGCAGCACATCTCTTCTCTGATGATGAGGGCGGGGCAACCTGTCACTCACATGAGATCCACCAATAGCAAACCACGACCATCCAATCGATTCCACAAGCCCCGCCCTACATTTGTTCTTGTTCGAGAAGCCGTTTCACTCACAATAGAAAAGACGATCACAACTCCCGTCATTATTAGATGATATAATAAGAAAGCAAGAATCTGTGCTCAAATGTAGATTAAGGATCTAATGCAATGACATTCACTAAGGCAGTTTTAGACTACAAACATGTGCTGATACTGGAAAACAACAGATGGAAATGAGTCAACAGCTGTATTCCCCCTCATGTGGGAGAAACGGACACTGTCAACAAACTGTGATAAAGGTGATTATATATGACTGATATATTTATATCTCATAAAACAGCCTTTGCATGCTGACTAATGTTTATTTTTGCCTGGATTGATTTATGTAATTTATTTAATTCCTGGTTTTTATCGAGCATTTTCACCCAGAGGATTATTACGTGGGTAAACAGAAGGTGGCACACACTGAAATACCTCATGTAGACAGATGATGCACGATGACAGAGCGCCTTCAAGGTGTTGTGGTGGGATCATGTGGGAGTCGTTCCCACTCTGCGCAGGTTTTGGTGCCGGTGGCACGAACGCACAGCGGCCGTGAACACACAGCCGCCCACCAAGAGTCATGGCAGAGGCCAGATCTCCATCTCTCTGTGTTCAGCGCTGCGAGGCGCGAGTGAACGCGGTGACTAATCTTATAACCTCTGACAGCCAGCGATGGTAGTCGGCGTGTGCTTCTTTTTGCTAGTCCTTCTGAGAACATGTTATGACATGGACTATTTGTTTCCAGACCTGCTGCATGTTAATGAGGACATCTCGGGCATTTTTGTCATTTGTCATACCAAATAATGAGCACCAATCACTGGTATAAGCTGACACAAACTGTTCCGGGACACCGTGTCCTGCTCGTCTCTGTTCTGTCTGTGTCCTGCTCGTCACCAAACGACCATCACTGGCTCTCCTCTGTGTCACCAGTACTCAAACTGAGCTTCTTATCAATCAGAATACAGCTGTGTATATTATTTACACCATCATACCTTTAAACTCAACAAGTTCAGTTACACACACTTCAAATTTCATTTAATTATATTTATATATTCATATATGTAAATTATTAACATTTAGCTATAGGCAATTTAAATGTATATGGTGCAGCATTATATATCAATATACATGTATAGTGCTGATATATTTTTGTAATATATTACATAATGCATTTAACTGATCATTTTAATATATACGTTTAAAAGTTATTTTTATTTGATATATTTATTATATAAATGTTTAGTAAAATATATTTATATTTTACCAAAATATAATTTAATTTATATTTAAATGTAATTTATCAAATATATTTTAATAATATAAGGTATATATATATATATATATAGTGCTGATATATTGTTGCATTATATTACACTCTAAAGAATGCTGGGTTAAAAACAACCCAAGTTGGGTTAAAAATGGACTAACC
>JAGHMJ010005690.1:0-260000 GCA_018749465.1 Paracanthobrama guichenoti | reverse complement strand
CACTATGTAAGTTTTCCGTCTGCTAGAGCGCCAATTCAAAACAAAAGCGTAGTTTGATGAGGCCAAGCTTGAGCGCAGAATCTTCCTCACAGCCGGTGGGAAAGAATCGGGATAGGACTCGGGCAGAGATCATGTTCATGGATGCGATTATTAACGTTACTGTAGTGTGAAGCGGAGCAGGAGCTGAGCGAGACCGCTGGAGCGATTGCTAATAAGATGAACCCAGCGCAGCGGGACTTTTATTATGCCACAGTCGCGGCGCCATTTCCGCTTCTCCGGTCATGAGTATGAGGAACGCAGCTCTGTTGATCATATTAGACACATCTGAGTGTGTTGAGAATGATGTGATGACGTTACTCTGTGCGTTCCCTCGGTGGCTGCTATGACACTCGTTCACACTGCAGTGAGAGTAAAGCGCTTCTGCAAAATAAACCGGAAACCAAGAATAACACAGATATAGCGCAATTGACAGGCGACGCCCTCACGTCCCAGTTCCTTGGTTAAAATGGGAATTTTCTCATGATTTACAAATAGTTGGAAACATTTGGGATATTGTAAGTACTCAACTGAACAAAATATATAACACTGGCCTACTGGTTTTTGGATATTTTACTGCAAAAATCCTACATAGTGCACCTTTAATAAATAATTTAAATAAGTTTTGATAAATTATTTTAAACAAATAATTTTAGATAGATAATTAAAAAATGACAAAATAAATAATAAAATAAATTAAAATTAAGACTATTTTAAATAATAAATTATAAATGAATAATTTACAGTTTTTCTCAATTGTTTACACACTCCTTGAGACACAGTGACCACAACATGCACCGACCCCCCGAACCAATTCTGCTAAACTACAAGCACAATTCCTGCTTTACACTCAAATTCACACTTTTTTTTCCAAAACACTACACACAGTTCTCTGCATTTGGCACAATTTTCATGCAGAAAATCTCTTGTTTTCACAAGGAACACACTGCACCCTGACTCATCACATGGGCAAACACCTGTCACACAGTTTTACAGTGAGCAAACAGAGCTTTAGCATAAAAGGGCAACAGCTGAGCTCTTCTGTTTTGGAGCAGCATAGTTTTAAAGTACATTCTTCTGTTGTTGTGTATGTAGACCACTGTGTGTGCAGCTTGGTTGGGATGTACACTCGGTGCATTGTTTTTGTGGGGAAAATGAGTTATTGTGTGTTCTGAGTATAAAAACTATACTCAGAACACACTTATGTATGTACTGTCTGTAGTAAGTGTAACACTGAACCAAAAAAATAGTCATTATGATGCATGGAGAAGAAGTGTTTGAGCACATCAGTGTTCAACTGGTTCTTATAAATGTCTGGTCATATGATGGTTTGTGTGTCATTTTGAGAAGAAATAAGGTAATAATGTAAAGTTTAATTTTGCAGGAGAATTGAGGGGTTTTGCCCAATGTGTGTGTTCTGAGTTCTGAGAGTATGAGGCATGCTTTCAGAAAATGTGTGTGATGAGAAAAACTGTAAACAAATAAACAAATAAATAACAAATAAATGTAAATAAAAAACAATAGATAGTGTTAGATAAATAATTTTAAATTTGTAAACAAATAATAATAAAAACATAATTAAATACATAAACATTGAAATACTTTTAAATAATAAATAAAATTATTTATCCATCCATCCATCCATCATCTTCCACTTATCCGGGGCCGGGTCGCGGGGCAACAGTCTAAGCAGAGACGCCCAGACTTCCCTCTCCCTAGCCACTTCCTCCAGCTCTTCGGGGAACCCGAGGCGTTCCCAGGCCAGCCGGGAGACATAATCCCTCCAGCGTGTCCTAGGTCTTCCCCGGGGCCTCCTCCCGGTGGGACATGCCTGGAACACCTCCCCGGGAAGGCGTCCAGGAGGCATCCGAAATAGATGCCCGAGCCACCTCAACTGGCTCCTCTCGATGTGGAGGAGCAACGGCTCTACTCTGAGCTCCTCCCGGGTAACTGAGCTTCTCACCCTATCTCTAAGGGGCGCCCAGCCACCCTGCGGAGAAAGCTCATTTCGGCCGCCTGTATCCGGGATCTTGTCCTTTCGGTCATGACCCACAGCTCATGACCATAGGTGAGAGTAGGGCGTAGATTGACCGGTAAATCGAGAGCTTTCGCCTTACAGCTCAGCTCCTTCTTCACCACGACAGACCGGTACATCGACCGCATTACTGCAGAAGCTGCACCGATCCGTCTGTCAATCTCCCGTTCCATCCTTCCCTCACTCGTGAACAAGACCCCAAGATACCTGAACTCCTCCACCTGAGACAGAAGCTCTCCACCAACCTGAAGTGGGCAAGCCACCCTTTTCCGACTGAGAATTTAAATAATTGTAAATAAATAAATACATTGAAAATAATTTTAATGAATGAATAGATAGATATTTTTGTATTCCTTTACTGTGTTTGTACAAAAATAAAAAATAAAACCTCTACAAAACAGAAGGCACGACATAAACCCTGTTTGCTTTTGCAATTAAGCTTGTTTGTTATGTCAGAAAGTCAAGGTGGCTTTGACTCACTCGAGTGAACCGTGGAGAGAATCACACTCGGGACGGATGAACACACACGACACAACGACCAGAAAGTTCAAGTGATGTTTGCTGAATATCCCGTCTGATGGATCTAATCCCGTCGTTTATTCGCCGCACAGACGACCCGACTGTGAGATCTTGACATTTGCTTTGTTCTTTACAAATGTTAATCAGGTTGATGTGAGGAACGATGTCTAGTGCTGGATTTCACTTTGAGTGTTTGTCCTGGTGTTTTATTCCTAGTACGCTGAATGAATAGAAATGCATAAGGCACTTGATTTGATCCGAAACACATCAAAGCAGATGCACGTCTTCAAATTTAGTTTTTTTGTTAGTGGGTTATTCTGTATCTCTAAGGCTGAGCGTGTACGTACTGTATGTTTTATTTTATATTATAGGCTAGGCTAGCATGCTGTACAATGTGGTGTGAAATAGCAAGCATTACATTATTCTCATGATGTGTTGAAAATAAAACATGAAGAAAAATTGGCAGCTAATTCAGGCAAACTGACGGACAATTTGCAGGGCAATCTTATGATTTGAAATTATCCGTTTCAGTCTTTTTGAATGGATCATTCCCCAAACCGGAAGTGCCACCCATAATTCAAAGCGCAGTGGACTCGCCAGGCAAATTCCGCTTCCGAGAAACCTGAAAATGTAAAAAGGGTCAATTCAAGATGAGGTTTAAACCCCTATTAAATGTTCAGTGTGTAGTATTTATGAGCATCTATTGACAGAAATGCAATAACTATGTTTTCAGTGGAGTATAAAGACCTTACATAATGAACCGCTATTGCCGTAGAATGAGCCATTTCTATCTACACACACCGCGGGTCCGCTTACAGTGAAGTCGCCATTTTGCGCCGTCAACAGTAGCCCTAAAGTTAAAGGGATAGTTCACCCAGAAATGAAAGTGTGATGTTTATCTGCTTACCCCCAGGGCATCCAAGATGCCTTTGTTTCGTCAGTAGAACACAAATGAAGATTTTTAACTCCAACCGTTGCAGTCTGTCAGTCGTATAATGCATGTCAATGGTAACACACCATGAGAGTAAAGAAAACATGCACAGACAAATCCATATTAAACCCTGCCGCTCATGATGACACGGTGATGTCTTAAGACACGAAACCGAACAGTATTTATATAATTCTTTACCTCTAGTATGCCAACAGTGTCCAACAGCCTTCAGCGCGCGATCACTTCCGGTGAGTGAGGTCTGTACACAATATGGCGATCACTTCCGACACTTGTGTAAACTACGGCAGATCGTGTACAGACCTCACTCACCGGAAGTGATCGCGCGCTGAAGGCTGTTGGACATAGTGGTGTACATCTGTGCATTCAGCTCCGGCGAGAGCGGCATGACGCATCTTGGATGATTTGGGCGTCGAGGAGCGTTGAAAGCAGGTCAACTTTATGATAATGAGCTATGACACGGTTCGGCGGCAACCAATCGGAATGTAGAAGTGTTCCGCTTGAGAGAAATCCAGAGAAAGTCCTGTAAACTCTGGTTCCGACCACATTAGTTCCCAAGCAAAATGGAGGACAGGTTGATCATTGCTGTGGCGGGTTTGATAAAAAGGTGCGCAACACTAGTTATAGGAAATAATTTTCAGCGGGAATGCAATTAATTTGCTCAAAAAACATCGATTTGACCAATTGCGTTAATGCTGCTCTTCAACCAGGACAGTTATTGTAATGTAGGCTGCACGTAATTTAATGTTAATGTTAAAGATCACAGCTAGTAAACGTCTCCTATAAACTGCATGTTGAAATTGGACTAGCACTTAACCATGAATACAAAAGCCACACCACACAAATGGGGGAAAAGGGGAATTGTGTGCAATTCACAACCTCACCACTAGATGCCGCTAAAAATCACACACTGCACCTTTAAATGTATTTGTCGTTGAAACAGGAAGTTGAGCTATGATATCAACATATTGATATTTCTGTCTTTTTTTTAAATCGGTCTTTATTACATTACATCACTCGTATCCCAACAGAACAACATGTGTTGTGTAAAAACAAATCAAATCAAAAGATTTGCCACCACCAGTTTCACCGACGACTACAGACCTTCAAGAACCCGAGGATGATGAAGAAGAAAAAACACATGAACCTGTGTTTGTTTTTGGGGTATGTTATGATGTATTCAAGCCAAGATATTGCATTAATAAAGAGGCACATCATTTACTGATGCTCGTCATTCTAGTGAGCACCGGACAAAAAATGGTTTACAATCTAAAGTCCAAGGCCATTACCCCAAACTAATAGACACGGACTAAAATCAACAAAACAGCCTTCTTTAATTTCACTTGTCTTTGAAAAGCAAAATATTCGCTTTAAATCCATCCAAACACAAAGATGTCAACACTTTGCGTTATACTGCCATCTAGTGATGTCTGCTGTGTCCATCATCATCATCATCATCATCATCATCATCATCATCATAGTCTGTGAATTATCATTGATGGAGATGATCAATAACTGTTATTAGCGGTCATGAGACTGCATGTTCTCACAGCTAAAATAAGGACAATGGTCCACATTTGACCATATATTAAAGAAAATGACCAACATGGGATAAATCACAACACAATGAAGTAAATAAAATAAGAGGGGATCTGGTTTTAAGAACCAGGTTTTTCCATTCCAGTTTTTACCAGCGTTTGAAATTTAACACAATATACAGTCACATATAAAAATCACATTTAGCTTACATATAAAAAGATACACAGCACATACAATACATGCTATATTTATGAACTTTGCTAAGAATATACAGCATGTGCTTGTGCGTTGTAATAATTCTTAAATTGTTCATTCAAACTAATGATATACTGTCAATCTGTTGACATTGAGATGAACAGATGTTAGAAGCTTGTTTCTGTCGGGGAAAAAGGCAGAATTGCAAGCTATAAACACTCAATTGCAAGAAAAAAAGTCAGAATTGTGAGGTAAAATATGGCAATACCTTATATATTTTTTATTCCATGGCGGAAACAAGCTTCCATAAAAACCGGCTTGCATGAGATTACCTTAAAACAGCTGAAAAAAGGTTTTATTTCACGATATAAAAAGCTGCAATAAAACAAGCGGTTTGGCTTGTTACTCAAACACCGTGATTTACTCTTTATGTCTTACTTTTCTGTTTTCTACCAGGTTTTACAGTGGATATTAATGCTCCTAATTTATTCTTATAAGCAAAATAAAATGTATGCATTTCTTCATAAAACAAGACTCGATGTCTAATGTCATTTTGCTTTGCATCTTGATTTAAGAATATTGAAATATTTGTACTGGAAAACCAGACAAAAATACTGAGGAAGACACACATATCTTATGTGTTTTATGTGTGTCTCATCAGGTTATGACGGATCTCATCCACTCCAGACCCTCACATCACAAAACAAGCGCTGCCAGACCGATGAGCATCAGCAAATGGGATGTAAAGCTTTCCATCTTGGATCCATGACTCTTCTTTGTTGGCTCCATGCCCGTCTCTTTCGCTTTAGTGTGCGTGAGTGTGGGCTCTCTGGGAACATCGGTGGGGTTCGTGGTCATGTGGGGACGCTCAGGTGAGACAGTCGGCTGCTCAGAAGGATGGAAGAAATTCTCACTCACTGTGAGGAAAAGAGAGTTTGAGAGGAGGGTGTACAACAAAAATAGGCATAGTTTAGTTCTCCATGGCCGTTTCCACCCCGTTTTATTTCATGTTGATTCGCACTGATAAAGTTTTCACATTACCGCAGATATTCTCCTCACACACTGGTAGGTTTTCTGGACAGTTTGAGCACGGCTCTCCAGACTCGTATGGATTCTCTCCCTCAAAATTTCCTCTGAAATGACAGAAAAATGAAGGATTTTTATTATATGTATTCCTTTATTATATGAAAGGTATTTTAGATCAGTGGTTCTCAACTACAGACCCGATTCCAAAAAAGTTGGGACACTGTACAAATTGTGAATAAAAAGGAATGCAATAATTTACAAATCTCATAAACTTATATTTTATTCACAATAGAATATAGATAACATATCAAATGTTGAAAGTGAGACATTTTGAAATGTCATGCCAAATATTGGCTCATTTTGGATTTCATGAGAGCTACACATTCCAAAAAAGTTGGGACAGGGAGCAATAAGAGGCCGGAAAAGTTAAATGTACATATAAGGAACAGCTGGAGGACCAATCTGCAACTTATTAGGTCAATTGGCAACATGATTGGGTATAAAAAGAGCCTCTCAGAGTGGCAGTGTCTCTCAGAAGTCAAGATGGGCAGAGGATCACCAATTCCCCCAATGCTGTGGCCAAACATACTGGAGCAATATCAGAAAGGAGTTTCTCAGAGAAAAACTGCAAAGAGTTTGAAGTTATCATCATCTACAGTGCATAATATCATCCAAAGATTCAGAGAATCTGGAACAATCTCTGTGCGTAAGGGTCAAGGCCGGAAAACCATACTGGATGCCCGTGATCTTTGGGCCCTTAGACGGCACTGCATCACATACAGGAATGCTACTGTAATGGACATGGGCTCAGGAATACTTCCAGAAAACATTGTCGTGAACACAATCCACCGTGCCATTCGCCGCTGCCGGCTAAAACTCTATAGGTCAAAAAAGAAGCCACATCTAAACATGATCCAGAAGCGCAGGCGTTTTCTCTGGGCCAAGGCTCATTTAAAATGGACTGTGGCAAAGTGGAAAACTGTTCTGTGGTCAGACCAATCAAAATTTGAAGTTCTTTTTGGAAAACTGGGACGCCATGTCATCGGGACTAAAGAGGACAAGGACAACCCAAGTTGTTCTCAGCGCTCCGTTCAGAAGCCTGCATCTCTGATGGGATGGGGTTCATGAGTGCGTGTGGCATGAGCAGCTTACACATCTGGAAAGGCACCATCAATGCTGAAAGGTATATCCAAGTTCTAGAACAACATATGCTCCCATCCAGACGTCGTCTCTTTCAGGGAAGACCTTGCATTTTCCAACATGACAATGCCAGACCACACACTGCATCAATTACAACATCATGGCTGTGTAGAAGAAGGATCCGGGGACTGAAATGGCCAGCCTGCAGTCCAGATCTTTCACCCATAGAAAACATTTGAGCATCATAAAGAGGAAGATGCCACAAAGAAGACCTAAGACAGTTGAGCAACTAGAAGCCTGTATTAGACAAGAATGGGACAACATTCCTATTCCTAAACTTGAGCAGCTTGTCTCCTCAGTCCCCAGACGTTTGCAGACTGTTAGAAAAAGAAGAGGGGATGCCACACAGTGGGAAACATGGCCTTGTCCCAACTTTTTTGAGATGTGTTGATGCCATGAAATTTAAAATCAACTTATTTTTCCCTTAAAATGATATATTTTCTCAGTTTAAACATTTGATATGTCATCTATGTTGTATTCTGAATAAAATATTGACATTTGAAACTTCCACATCATTGCATTCTGTTTTTATTCACAATTTGTACAGTGTCCCAACTTTTATGGAATCGGGTTTGTAGATGGCTTAAATATCAGGCAAAACAAGCTTTTATATACCTGTAAACGGCTAAAAATCAAGCCTCAATTCATTCCCTCAACAACTGTCATCTTTATTTGAGAAATAAATGAAAAAAGTGAGATTTCTAGACCTGGAAAAATATGTATAAAATCTTAACTTATGTAAATTTCTGTAATACATCTTTCTAGTTGTGTCAAGCGCTAAAATATTTCAGTGAGTAGAAATTGCATGAGTTAAAAATATTTGTAAAAACCTTTTTTAAAATATACAGTATATCCTATTCGGGACTATCCGGTCAAAAATTACAGAACATTTTTACATTTTGAAATTTCTAATGTGTTTGCTTCATTGGAATAGGGTGACACTCTGTGACTAAACACACACACAAAAAAAAAATCATGGACATGATTCTGATATTTTAAAGGGTCGGGAAAAAAAGGTACACTTGGCTCCTTCACGGTCAAAAATGACCGACATAGGAAATTAATGGGAAATACGGAAAAATACGAAAACCCAGAGAATCTTTGGTGGTACAAACTACAAATCAGACACTGTGCAGTAAACAGTGCACAGCAATGAAGGGGTGACACTCTAAAATATCAAGAGTGCAAAATAGACACATCCACCCACCCCCACACATGCACTCTAAAAAATGCTGGGCTAAAAACAACCCAAGTTGGGTTGAAAATGGACTAACCCAGCGATTGGGTTGTTTTAAGCAAACATTTAGCCCAACCGCTGGGTTAAAACAACCCAATTGCTGGGTTAGTCCATTTTCAACCCAACTTGGGTTGTTTTTAACCCAGCATTTTTAGAGTGTATATATGAACTTGAGCGACTATAACACAGAGCATGTTTTTTGCAAATATGTGAAATAAAATAATTCAGCCACAGTGCAGTAAAAAAATGAACAGCAAGGAAGAGGTTACACAAGAGTACAAAACACACACACAACACTCTATTATATACACACACAAATTAACTGGCTGTAACAATATGGTAAACTTGAGCCCAAAGACTCAAATAAGAGGTTGAAATCAGATCAGACCCAGATTGATTAAGCTGTGATAACGCATAAATCCAAATCCACAACTTAATAAAAATAAGTATTGATGTGTAAAAACACTAGAGAATTTATAAGCCACTTTATATAGAGCTATGCAGGAATCTAGTGGTTACACCATTGCATTACATAATACTTCCACCAGATGGCACTAATCCACCTTCAATTTGGATTTTAAATGCTATGTCTCTATTTTAACATGAAATACTGCCTTAATTGAAAAATAATATTTATATATATTTTTTTTTTCAGTGGAGAAGAATAGCTAATAAAAATTTTATAAATATTGCATAGTATCATAAAATCCACTCAAAATTCTAATACTACTGAATAAAAATATATTACATTGGTTTTCCTGGAAAAAGGAGCCAAATGTGACCTAACCTAAGCCTAAGTGGGACCAGAGGTATATATATATATATATATATATATATATATATATATATATATATATATATATATATATATATATATATATATATATATATATAATACAATATAATGAGATAAATGATACTGAGCATTAACTATATTGACTATATTGTCACTAAGGCCACATGAAGCCAGAGCTTTCCCCATCCAATCTTTTTTTCCCTCTCGTCTCAAGAAATATCTGCGTACACACGAAACCGCTGAACCCAACTCAAAACGATGTAGTCTACATGCCAGACCAGTGTGTGGCGCTGTAATTCTGCCACAGTAATACACTAAAAACAGAGAAGAAGAGTTGTGACTAGAAGGGGTACAGCAACGTTCGGAAGTGAGGTAAAATCTCACAATAAAATAACAAGAAATAAATTTGTGTTTTATTAACGCCTACCCCAACCCTAAACCTCCCCTTACAGTAATTAAATGAGGAAATATTGATGTGCGCAACACCGCACTCTGGGATACGGTTTAAAAAAATACCGGTTTCAGGCTCCCAAAACACCGGATCCGTCTGGACGAAACACTGATACGATAAAAAATCTTTATGTATACAGCTAAACGTGTCTCCGTGTGGACGGGGCTAAGTTTCTGTAAATAATAACGTTTGAAAACAAGCAGCTTTGACATTACAGCAGAAACATCTTTGTGTGCCTTTGAAAATGTGCATTTACTTTTAGCAGACGCTTTATATCCAAAGCGAGTTGAGTGGAAAAGGTTGAGAACCACTGCTTTAGATGGTTTTAAAGCTGTGTTTCAGTATTAGCTGGTGGTATAGACTTCTAGATTAAAATAGCTGTAACTGAACTCATATGATGTTAAATTGCAACTTATACTACAACAAACGTTTAAGAACACACATTCTAGAACATGTTCTAGGTCATTCAGTTTGGATTATTGAAACGCACTTACTGAGGGTAGTAATTGCAAACGAGAAGAGTGGCCTTCCTGAAATCTAGACCCTCTAGAGTGTCACAGATATGAGTAGCACAGCCGATTCTGTTGCTGTTTGCCCACACCATCTGTAACAACAACAGAGAAACATCATCACATCTGCATATTCATACTGTGAAAACCAATCAAACGCAGGAGTGCTCACCTGAGTGTAATGGCCGCACATTTTGTCTTCAGGACAGTAATTTCTTTCATAGTCATAATCCACATTTTCTCCAGACCTGCGGTGCAAAGAAATGAGTTACATTACTGCTCACTGATAATATTTCTGCATCTCACAGATTATTGGTATTTACTCTTTTATTCATCAGTCATTCATTCATTCTCATGTGTGTTTTGTTAAGATATTTTTTTCATACCAGCTCAGCATTGCTTTGGTTACATTAAATGATCCAGTGCTGACAAAGAGATTTTCACCCAATTTGAGGTCCTCAAGGTCAGGGTTGTGATCCCAGATGCATTTGGCTGAGTACGCTTCCGCCACCAGACGCAGTGTCTCATCCCACTCCTTAAACGACAGAAACAGACTTGATGTTATTTGACTTTGAGGTTTGTTAATTTTGTGACAGCAGAACAATTTATTTACTTAAAGGGGACCTATTATACCCCTTTTTATAAGCTGTAATATAAGTCTCAGGTGTCCTCAGAATGTGTCTGTGAAGTTTCAGCTCATTTCAGATCATTTATTAGACTGGATAAACCCAGCCCGATCTGCCGGCGATTTGATCATTCTGCCATTTGCCCTGCAGCTCAGGCTGGAAACCTGAAAAAAAATTTCTATCCTGCTTCCGTTACAAATCTGCGGGGACCAATCACAAACCAGCTTATCCACCTGCCGTGCTATTGGCGGGTTTAACACAATGATGATAGAGAAGCAACGGCAAGCAGCTTTTTGTTTACATTCAACGTGGCGGCTACCGAATGCACAGCAACCCGTTGATGCCACTTCTGTTTTAAAAGATTTCAAAGGCAAGTTTTCTTTGAAAATGGAACAGAAACTTGCCCTGGAACAATTCCTACAAAAGGACGATGTGTTTGCCTTACTACCGACTGTGCCGGGAGGGGTGTGGTTTAGTGAGGTCTGTGACGGGAGAAAGAGTTGGGTTAAGTTCAAATGATTAACACCTGTGTCTTGTTTCAGTAATGGGCGTGGAGATGGCATAAAGTCAGCTCAAGGAGCACATTTGGGGAGAGAGAGATGGACTGGAGACTCAAAAGCCCACGGAGAACTTAGTGAGCTCTGGAGAGCATTTGGACTGAGTTATTAGAACCATTGACGTATTGAGAAACGCTACTGAGTGTGTTTTTGTATTTAAGAAATAAACGCTTACCGAGTCTCCTCAAAGCCGACCCTGTCTTCTTCCTTCCTTACCCGAACTGACTTTTGTTACACTGGTGCCGAAACCCGGGAGGAAGAAGCTGCTGCCGCCATGCAAACTCCACTGGCAACAACGCCATTTGCGGATGTCATCTCGTCCCTCGCGGCCCTCCATCAGGAGCAACATCAGGTGCTGCTCGAGCTGCGGAGCGACCAGGAACGGCGCTTCCAGCTGATCGTCCAGGCCCAGCAAGAGGACCGCGAGAGGTTCCGGAGCTAGATGGACCGGGAGGTTCGGGCAGAGGCCCCCATGGTCCCGAGCCAGCCCACCCACCTGGCCCTGAATAAGATGGGGCCGATGGACGATCCAGAGGCGTTCTTGGACCTCTTTGAGAAAACTGCTGAACCTGGTGGGTGGGCATGTGAGCAATGGCCGCTCTGGCTGATTCCCCTGCTGTCGGGGGAGGCTCAGACTGCAGCACAACAACTCCCTGTCCAGAACTTCCTGGTCTTCGAGGACTTGAAGAGGGCCATATTGCAGCGGGTCGGCCGAAGCCCTGAACAACATTGCCAATGGTTCCGCTTATTGGAGCTAGGGAAAAATGGCCGGCCCTTCGTTATGGCCCAAGCCTGTTATGGCAACAGCTCTGGGACTCCTGCCGCAAATGGCTGATGGCTGAGGGAAGTGACGTCAAGAAAATCATCGACCTGGCACTGGAGCAGTTCATCACTCGTCTGCCAAGGAGGACGTCAGAGTGGGTCCAGTGTCACTGTCCAACGTCGCTGGACTCGGCTATTAGACTGGCGGAGGATCACATGGTGGCATGCCCAGGGGTCTGCGGACCCCTACTATCAGTCTCTCTCTCACAACCTTTTTGTTCCCCTGTTTCCCCCAGGTCCCATCCTCCAGGCCAGCCCAGGCTTCCCCCCCGAGGAAGGGGTGGATCCAGCCAGGAGTTCACCGGGGGTTTGCGAGGTCCACCCAGGGGGGTGTGGCCTAGTCCCCATGGGACCAATGGCGCTCCCTCTTCCCTGCTCTCTCCACGTCCCTCACCGGGCCCACTTACTACCACTGGGGTGGCGGGTAGGTCTGGGCCGGTTTGTTAGCGTTGCGGGGACTTGGAGCATTTCATTGATAGGTGTCCGATGATGGAGGTGGGGACAATGATCCGGGTCCCAGATGTCCCACAGGCTGCCCCCGGTCAAGCTAGCTGGTACCAAATACCTGTGAGTATTAAGGGGGTAATATTTTGTTAATATTTTGCTATTATAAACGATTGGTTGTATAGAGTGACCCAAGACACTCAATCAAAGCAAAATACAACCCAGTTGTTAGTACCAAAAAGCCGCTGGGAAATGCTTTTCCAGGGGAAAAGTGTTGCGGACGCTCTGCATTTCGGCGAAAAGTGTTGCAGATGATCTGTTTCGTTTGATCTCCTGGGTGGGGATTCCAAAAGAAATCCTCACTAACTAGGGCACGGCATTCATGTCACTTACGCTACGTGAACTATATGAATTATTGGGCATTAAATCGATTCGTACCAGTGTCTATCACCCACAAACAGACGGACTGGTAGAACGATTTAATCGCACGTTGAAAACCATGATTCATAAGTTTGTTCACGAAGATGCCAAAAATTGGGATAAATGGTTAGAACCCCTCTTATTCGCTGTATGCAAGGTCCCACAAGCCTCTATGGGGTTTATCCCCTTCAAGTTACTTTATGGACGTCAACCACACGGGGTGCTAGATGTCCTAAAGGAAACTTGGGAGGAGGGTCCCTCTGCTGGTCAAAATGAAATTCAGTATGTTCTGGACCTGAGAAGAAAACTCCACACTCTGGGGCGGCTATCAATGGAGAATTTGTTACAGGCCCAGGACAAACAGACCCGGCTGTATAACAGGGGACTAGACTAAGAGAATTTGCACCAGGAGACAAAGTACTTGTATTACTGCCCACATCAAGTTCTAAATTATTAGCGAAGTGGCAAGGACACAGCGGATTGGAGATCTCAATTATGAAGTTGTGCGCACGGATAGGGGTGGAGCACATCAAATTTACCACCTTAACCTCCTCAAAAAATGGAGTGAGGCGGAGTCAGTGATGCTGATGACGGTGATTGGGTCAGATGATGATCTTGGGCCGGAAGTGACTTCTGACACTCAATCTATCGCTCTGGCCCCAGGGGGAGATCCTCTTTCACTGTCTCAGATCTCTGATGTGGCCAAGTTGCAGGCAGAATTTGCCAACATGTTCTCATCCCTTCCCGGCCGTACAAATCTCATTCAGCACCATATTGAGACGGAGCCGGGCGTGGTGATTCATATCGTCTGCCTGAACATAAAAAGAAAGTGGTTCAGCAGGAATTAGAAGTGATGCTTGATATGGGGGTAATAGAAAAATTCCACAGTGACTGGGCAAGCCGGATAGTTTTAGTTCCTAAAACCGACGGCTCTGTGCGGTTCTGTGTGGATTGTCGCAAATTCGTCAAAGTCTCTCGCGTATCTGTCAAAATTCGACGCGTATCCAATGCCAAGGGTTGACGAACTGCTTGATCGGCTAGGCACTGTTCGATTTTATTCCACACTGGATTTAACGAAAGGGTATTGGCAGATCCCTTTATCACCTATATCCAAAGAAAAGACCGCTTTCACAACGCCGTTTGGATTACACCAATTTGTGACACTTCCTTTTAGGTTGTTCGGGGCACCGGCCACGTTTCAGCGTCTCATGGACCGGATTTTACGGCCCCATGCTGCATATGCCTGGATGACATAGTCATTTATAGTAATGATTGGCAGTAACATATGGAGCATGTGAGGACTGTTCTGGGAGCGCTGAGGCGGGCTGGGCTAACGGCCAACCCTAAGAAATGTGCAGTTGGGCATGTGGAGGTAAGGTATCTGGGCTTCCACTTAGGTCAGAGACCAAAAAGGAGGTGAGACAGTTCCTGGGGCTGGTGGGGTATTACAGGAGGTTTGTACCTAATTATTCTGAGCTCGCCAGCCCGCTGACTGATCTTACTAAAAAGGAAGTGCTGGATCTGATTCAGTGGACGGAGCAGTGTCAGCAGGCTTTCACTCAGATAAAGGCTGCTTTATGTGGTGGGCCGCTCTTGCATTCTCCTAATTTTTCTCTCCCCTTCTTGACGCGTCGGACAGGGGGCTGGGAGCGGTCCTGGTCCAGGAGGTGGGGGGACCTGAATCGGGCAGTGGGGATATGTGCCAGGAGGGGCATGGTTTAGTGAGGTCTGTGACGGGAGAGAGAGTTGGGAGACAAGCGCGGCATAAGTGGGTCAAGTTCAAATTATTAGCACCTGTGTCTTGTTTCAGTAATGGGTGTGGAGATGGCATAAAGTCAGCTCAAGGAGCACATCTGGGGAGAGAGAGATGGACTGGAAACTCGTAAGCCCACGGAGAACTTAGTGAGCTCTGGAGAGCATTTGGACTGAGTTATTAGAACCATTGAAGTATAGAGAAATGCTACTGAGCGTGTTGTTGTTTTTGTATTTAAGAAATAAACGCTTACCGAGTCTCCTCAAAGCCGACCCTGTCTTCCTTCCTTACCCGAACTGACTTTTGTTACACTGACCCCTCTGCAAAGTATGTCACCTGGCTCATTGGTCTGATTGGTTGAAGAACTATCCAATTGCGTACAGAGTCATTTGAATTATGCCCGTTGATCACGCTTCTTGTGCAGTAGAAAATCCAGAGCAGACTCCCCAGACCAATGTTCAATCTTAAAAGATTGAGCTTGGTCTGGTGATAGCCAGACAAAAAATTTATTATACCACGTTGTAAATGCCCATTTTTGAATGAAGCGAATGTGCGAAAACGAATACGAACGCCCTTTACCAAAAAAAGGTAAAACAATGATGTTGGAGAAGAAAATGAGAAACGGTCCTCCTTCTCCACACTTGTAAACATTAGGTTGGTACTTCCGCCTACACCACGTGTGACCTTTCCAACATGATTGCATAATGCGTGGCGCGTCACAGAGCAGCGAAAGACTAGCAATTGTGGTAAAAAAGTATATAAATGCTTTGTTTTTTTTAGAAAATGGCCGATGGCTTGGCTAGATAAGACCCTATTCCTCGTCTGGGAATAATTTCCTGCATTGCATTGATTTGGACCTCCAACTGTTGGTTCCCATTGAAGTCCATTATGTGGAGAAAAATCCTGGAATGCTTTCTAAATTTCTTTTTGACTGAAGAAAGAAAGACATCTTGGATGAGATGGGGGTGAGTAAATTATCAGGAAATTTTCATTTTGAAGTGAACTAATCCTTTAAGACATAATCGACCATATTTACTAGGATAAGGATACCCATTGAGACATAATTTTTTGTGAATTTGTCCATTCAAGTGCAAGAAGAAAGAATGAAAGAGTGCACAATTTAGTTTTTGCACACTGAGCTTGGTTTTCATTTTGCAGTGACCCAGCATGTTGTTGTTTGTACAATCCACTCTATTGTTGTGTAAATGTAATCGAACAAAACATGTTTCACAAGACATCTTTTCCAGTGAATCTTCCCATAGTCATGCTCTGAATTTCACCCACAATACAAACACAAGAGCGTAAGACAGGATGACCACATGGGGCTTTATTAAAACACTCACACTCAGCACAGTTCCTGCGGTCTCGTATAACATTCACATTCCTCAGCATGTCACACACACACACACACGCGTTGCGCAATGGTATTTCGTGCATCCATACGCACACCCACACACACTCAATTCATTCAAAATCAACCCGCTTCATGATTTCTATGCCAAAGGTCCCTCTTTATCAGATAACGGATGGTCTCATGCATTCACATGACACACGTTGAGCAATGAAGGGGTTTTTACATACTAACATTGATGCTAAATGACTTACTTCATTTGGGATAAGTTTTCATTTAGTAAACTGAAATCATGATTACTGTATTACTTATACTCCCTTGTGTTTTGAAGTTAATTGTGCTTAATGAATAAGCATCATGACACAATTACCATGGATATTAATGTGATAATTGTTGTTTACAGTGGTAATGAGACTATTAAAGAAGTGATTGCTGGGATTGATGGCAGATGATGAGATGCTTTGACCTCATAATAGCATCCAGAGACTGATGGCAGATGATGAGATGCTTTGACCTCATAATAGCATCCAGAGACTATGCCAAAAAATCAACAGCCACATAGAGAGAGATGAGAGATCAAACTCAGACTTCACACACGTGTGGTTGGGAAAGTTGTATCATGTGCACTCCCATTTAAAAGTTTTTGGTAAGTAAGATTTTTTTTTTTTTTTTAAAGTAAGTACTTTCTGTTCAGTAACTCAGTCTGGTTTACACCACTATAAGCAAAGCTAAATATATTGTGTACATGCATTTCTCTGGTCAGGTGCATCTCTTACCACTTTCTGCATGAAGGCGGCGCTGGGCTGAACCTGAGAGCGAAGCTCGTTGTGCATGTCCACGATGGTTGACATGTCCTGCTCAGTCAGTTGACTGGTGGCTAAACTCAGAGTCACCCAGAGCCCGGCGCTCCAGAGGGCCACGTCCCAGTACATGCTGCCTGTCCCACTGCTCCCTCCCTGAGGAGACTAGATCAGCCGACAGTGGTCGGATAAACCTCTTCTCTTGTTCTGAGTTGTTCTCCGCTGTCTTACCCTGCCACTCGCTGTCCTTAATGCCTTCAGAGCATGTTAAAGTATCTCTCTCAGGGCTGTTTGTGTGTGTAAGTGAGAGAAAAAGTTAGTACAGGAACCAAGAATGAAACTCCCACCCTTTTTATCCTGTACTCAAGCCGCCCCTTAGTTATATTACACATCTCACATGCACATAAACACACTCCACCGGTTCACTCACATTACCGAGCATACTTGAATATCGTCCGGCTGTCCAACACGTCATATAGGAACCAATAGGTCTCCAAAGCATTGAGAAATGACTGGGTTTTAGTCATAGGGCATATCATAGCATGCAGCTCTGCTGGAGGAATGCCTGAGATAACAGGGATATGATTTGACCTGCCTGAAACTCTTCTCTACTCGTATTACTAAAGTCAATTCTGCTGTACCAGGTTCTGCTCTCTCCGGCAAGGATTTACCCTTATATTAGTGGGTACCTCCTGTGAAAGGTTACACAATCCCAGATCTTATTTACTGTAAGTGACGCCAGTGAAATTCTTTCCTTCTTTAAAGCTGAGCTGTTAACTGAGAGGATTATTTGATTTCAAGGATAAGGTCTGAATTGTCCAAATTTACAAAAACACAGTTGAGCTGTTCCCTTTGCCCTTCAGCATGAGTAACAACATTTCAACATTATAGAGAAAGAAGTACATTAAAAATAGTCTGTACTGAAAATGTCCCTTGGTCAAAAAGAGGAGGACAGTAAATAAGCTACTACAGAGGGAGTCATTTTGGATATATACACTGAAAGCAATAACATTTCCTGGTGAAAACTAAATTTTTTTTACCTTTTTTGTAATTTGATTTTATGGTTTCTGGATTGGTGTTTTTCTAGTTGTATTATTTAATTGTATATACACCAATCAGGCATAACATTATGACCTAATATTGCCCCCTTTTGCTGCCCTGACCCGCTGAGGCATGGACTCCACTAGACCCCTGAAGGTGTGCTGTGGTATCTGGCACCAAGATGTTAGCAGCAGATCCTTTAAGTCCTGTAAGTTGCGAGGTGAGGCCTCCATGGATCGGACTTGTTTGTTCAGCACATCCCACAGATGCTCGATTGGATTGAGATCTGGGGAATTTGGAGGCCAAGTCAACACCTCTGTTGTGCTCCTCAAACCATTCCTGAAGCATTTTTGCTTTGTGGCAGGGCGCATTATCCTGCTGGAAGAGCCACAGACACCAGGGAATAGCATGGTAGGGGTATGAATCTTTAGTCACCTCACGATCCAATTCCAAAATGATTCTTGATTCTTTTATTTTATTTAACTACATATGTAATTTTAAGTACTTTTTAAAATAATAACAAATCGAAAAAAAAAATATTAAAACATTTGTAATGCGTTAAGAATTTTCAAAACATAAAAGCAAGAAGTAAATAATGAGTGATTTTTTTTCTTCCTCATCTTTACAGTTGTTTGATTGTATAATATCATAGACAGTGGTAGATCTAGTAAGCTGCATTCATGCTTCGATCTCTTTCGAAACATAAGAAGATGTGGTTTGTCATGTCCGTTCAATCCCTTAAGACATAACTGACTGTTTACATTAATAATGCGTCATGAAACCATTTTGAGAAGCAAGTACACTAAACCACTTATACGGAGTAACACAGCCACAAGCACTCTTCACAAAGCGCGCCTCAACATTTGAAATTGAAAGCAGCCTTCTGTCAGTGAGTTTCATATTTTTAATAAGTCCACTGCATTCCAAAAGACATAAATGATGACTTTGTAGAGTATTTGTAAGGAAACTAGCCTATTGACGGGTGAGACCGCACACTATAAGTGTAACATCAAACAAAACGCGCATCTCTCACAGCGTATATACAGCAATGAAGCCTGCGAATAGCCTTGTAGTTCACTTCAATCTTTCCGAACTTTATGAAAGATTATTTTACGGAAGGTTCAAGTGGTTAATGTGTGTGAGGAATTGGAAGCAAGCAGAATTCGGGTGTTTCTAAAGCACACTCAGCATCATCACGCAGCTGGTTAAAAACTAAGCTCAGAAACTATTTTGAAATTCTCTGAATCGTTGAAGAGAGAATTGCGGTGCATCGATGGATCAATATTTTTCTCCCACCCCTAGTACATGGTCTGCAACAATGCTTAGGTAGGTGGTACGTGTCAAAGTAACATCCACATGGATGGCAGGACCCAAGGTTTCCCAGCAGAACATTGCCCAAAGCATCACACTGCCTCCGCCGGCTTGCCTTCTTCCCATAATGCATCCTGGTGCCATGTGCTCCCCAGGTGAGTGACACACACGCACCCGGCCATCCACGTGATGTAAAAGAAAACGTGATTCATCAGACCAGGCCATCTTCTTCCATTGCTCCGTGGTCCAGTTCTGATGCTCATGTGCCACTGTTGGTGCTTTCAGTGGTGGACGGGGGTCAGCATGGGCACCCTGACTGGTCTGTGGCTATGCCGCCCCATACGCAACAAACTGAGATGCTCTGTGTATTCTGATACCTTTCTATCAGAACCAGCATTAACTTCTTGAGCAATTTGAGCTCCAGTAGCTCCTCTGTTTGATCGGACCACGCGGGCCAGCCTTCGCTCCACACGTGCATCAATGAGCCTTGGCTATTGTTACTATTCCCTACATTACTATAATATCACTATTCCCTACATTACTCCACTAATATAGTCCACTTGATGGAGTGAATGAAAACGAGTGAGTGAATTCGGACACTGAGTGCGCCAGAAGGGCTGCCGCTTTTGCATAGTTTCTGCTTACTGTTTAATAATCATTTGAAAATGGCATCTCTAGCAGTAATGAACAGATTTATCTTGAAATCTGTTATAGAAACTATGTATAAACCTTGATTAAACAATTAAATAATCAAGTAAAAAGGAATTTATTCCTGTATGATATTACACTGTACCCACATTGGACCAGTGGTTTGGAAAATGGATGGATGATTGATTCAGCTGTGGGCATGTAACTCTCACTGTGCATTATGGGGGTTTTGTAGCCGTTCAGCGTACATGGATTGTACTCTCGTTATTGAGGTGCATTGCACGTGGGTTTGAATAAGTGCACTCAATAACGTCCACCATGGTTTCGGGCACCACTACAAATGGCTGTCCCCTCAAAGAGTGCCCTATTTTAAGGGATTCACCCCAAAATTTAAAATTCTGCCATAATTTACACCCCCCTCATGTTGTTCCAAAATTGACGTCACTCATTGACATCCATAGTTGTACTGTAAAGTTTTTACTACTAGTTTTGAAAGGGAAGGTTTGATATTTCTTGTGCTAAATGGTTTATTTTCTTTCTGCTGTAGGGCGTTGTTTTAGGCGTGGACCATTTTGCTGTTCAGATATTCATTTCCAACAGCCAGATGTACAGACATAGCAACACCAGTCCTCAAACACCATAACACTGCACACATGTGAGGCCCACATCCAAAGATGTATTGCAGCATTGTGCAAAAATGCACCAAAATCCCCCATATTTTGAACCTGTTAAAACCTTACTAAAAGTAATGTCACTTGTTATTCAACTCTTTTTATACTAAATGCAACACTACATGCTTATATGTCTGCTTTGAAATGAAATGTATTGTGAAAAGTGCTATACAAATAAATGTGCATATATATACATCATATGTATTCATAGTACATGCTCATATTTTTCGTATGCAATAAGGGGTCATTTGTTTATTGGACAGAGATGCTTAGAGATGAGAAAACAAACTCATCTGACCAAAAACCCACTCAGACCGCAGCTGCATCTCTGCTTTGTGTTTCCCAGATGTGTATCACTCATCCAAGTTTTCCAGTTTCAAGTGGATCTTCATTTTAACTGATTGAAATGTATGGAGTGGATTTTATGCTCACATGAGTAGAAACTGTCTTTGCACAGCATGCACCAGTAAACGGTAGAAAAAGGTGAATTGATTGTTATTATAATATTATATATAGTGACTTCTTTTTGAAATAATGATAATAACAATATTGTTTATATTATCCCTATTAATTTATATTTATTTTTATTTTACACACACACACTGTTTGGAGTGTTCGACATGGTAATGGATATGACATGTATGTTAATATGTTTGGTCTTTGTGGAATAGATCTGCTATGCTGCTGCTGTTATTGTTGCTGCTGTTATTGATGCTGCTGCTGTTATTGCTGCTACTACTGCTGTTATTGCTGCTGCTGCTGTTATTGTTGCTGCTGTTGTTATTGCTGCTGTTATTGATGATGCTGTTGTTATTGCTGCTGCTGCTGCTGTTATTGTTGCTGCTGTTGTTATTGCTGCTGCTGCTGTTATTGCTGCTGCTGCTATTGATGCTGCTGCTGTTATTGCTGCTACTACTGCTGTTATTGATGCTGCTGCTGTTATTGTTGCTGCTGTTGTTATTGCTGCTGTTATTGATGATGCTGTTATTGATGATGCTGTTGTTATTGCTGCTGTTATTGATGATGCTGTTGTTATTCCTGCTGCTGCTGTTATTGTTGCTGCTGTTGTTGCTGCTGCTGTTATTGATGCTATTGATGCTGCTGTTATTGCTGTTGCTGTTATTAATGCTGCTGCTGCTGTTATTGATGTTGCTGTTATTGCTGCTTGCTGTTATTGATGCTGCTGGTATTGCTGCTGCTGTTGATGCTGCTGGTATTGCTGCTGCTGTTACTGATGCTGCTGCTGTTATTGCTGCTGCTGTTATTGATGCTGCTGTTAATGCTGCTGCTGTTATTGATGTTTCTGTTATTGCTGCTTGCTGTTATTGATGCTGTTGTTATTGATGCTGCTGTTACTGATGTTGCTGCTGTTATTGATGATGCTGCTGCTGTTATTGCTGCTGCTGTTACTGATGTTGCTGCTGTTATTGCTGCTGTTGCTGCTGCTGCTGTTATTGATGATGCTGCTGCTGTTATTGATGCTGCTGTTACTGATGCTATTATTGCTGCTGTTATTGCCGCTGCTGCTATTATTGCTGCTGCTGCTGCTGTTATTGTTGCTGCTGTTGTTATTGCTGCTGCTGTTATTGATGCAGCAGGAACCAATCGGCTGTGCTCAGAGAATGATCTGAGAGTAAAAGATAGTCTTTAAGCATTGATGGGCTCCATTTGAAGTTATCTGCATTATTCACACAAGTACGAGGCATCTCTGCTCACTTTGGCTAAACAGAATTGCCCTACTCACCTGACTTAAGTTATACCAAGTGTCCCTGACACCTGCAAAATTATTCTGACCGCATTGGTTGACACCTAAAATGTAGCTACTCTGACCGCAAAAAAGCCTAAGAATTATAGTTACCTGACCGCCACCTAAGAGTCGAACGACGTCTCGTCCCTTTTGAACACTAAAACTTGGGAATAAGATCTCTAGTGTTCCACTAACCTGCTGTGCAGCATTAACCAAACAGACTCCAGTGCCTTTAAATATGCTTTAATCAGTCTCAGAGAGAATCTCACTAGCAAAAAGAATACAATAGTTTTTATAGAATAGGAGCAGTGCTTAATTTGAGTCGGATCCTGTTCCGGAAAATGTTAGATTTTGGATTTTGCATTTGTTTTTAAACGATCCAGGCATAAACAAGTGCATTACATAGTGACGTGTGCGTGAAACAAGCAGAGCAGAGTGAGTGTTTCAGTTCACTCCTATGGAAGTTGATGCTCAGTTTCCATATGTATTGAAAACATGCACGCACAGTGAAAGAGAGAGAGCGAGCGCGGGTTAATCCAGATATATTTGAAAGTTATGTTTTGCTATTGGCCCAAAGCATATATATATTTTTGATCAGATTTCCTAAATTCAAAATCACTCTCATTGGTTGGTGCTTACTGCTTATTCTAGCTGAGCCCCCAGCGCAAGTTTTTTTTTAAGGCGCCATTATTTTAGAACATTATTTTTGAATGTATTAGTTCCTTGGCGACACATCCTTAAGCCACACTATTATACACTATTATGTGATATATTCCGATTATCAAATATGTGGAAGTGACGGTGTTGTGTCGTTTAAACACCTTTATAATGATCATGTTAGTTCAGGGGTTCTCAACCCTGGTCCTGGAAGCCCACTGTCCTGCAGAGTTTAGCTCCAACCGTGATCAAACTCGCCTGCCTGTAGCTTTCTAATAATCCTGAAGAGCTTGATTAGCTGGTTCAGGTGTGCTTGATTAGGGTTGGAGCTAAACTCTGCAGGACAGTTGGCCTCGAGGACCAGGGTTGAGAATGCCTGTGTTAGTTGATATAACACGTGATGAGTTTCTACCGCAGTTCAGAGGATCTGCCGGATTTGCATCACCTAAATTCATAATTTTTTTCCTGAAATACATAAAAGTAAATGGCCGGTGAACTGGGAGAAGAATATAGTAAACGTTATTGTTTCATACACAATGTGTAGGTATATCAATATGAATAAAAACTTTGTCAAATTATAATTGAAATGATTATTATTTTTATATAGTACTCCATTTAAATGTCTATTTAAACCTAAAATAAACATGTGGTTGAAAACACTGGATAGCTGTGATATATGGCGAGAGAATATCACTGATCAACTGAATGATTTTTGGTCTCAACGCTAAATATGCACCAGAATAATACACTAGGCTGTAGTTTGGGCCGTGCAGAAACTTATGAATGATGCTCTTACAGTTGTGCCATCACCATTTAGTGACGTCATTGTATGTTCCAGGAAAACTGAAGTTGTATGGTCAGTGTCGGTCACAGAGCCTTTTCATTTTAAATGCCGGCAATGATTCAATTACAAATTAAGCACTGAATAGGAGCATGGCAAAGGTGACCTGATTCATTACATTATTTTCCTACAATATGATTGGTTCTTCATGTGTATAATTCAGAAAACCCTTCTGTTGCTAAATTAAGTAATTCCTTGAATACTTCACTTTGTTACTCAAAGTCATGAGTTAATATATTTTGCAATCAGTCTAGTTTAATTTCCCCTTTTGTTATATTCAGACATGATTCAGGCACAAACACACTGACTTTGGTCTGCGGACATTTAGGTTCCACAAGCATATAAATGTTAATCCTGCAAGAAAAATAAATGTTAGTTAAGATTAATTAAAAATCCCATCACATGTGACAGGGGTGCAAGACCCTGTAGAGTTTAGCTTCAACCTTAAACACACCTGATCCAGCTCATCTAGTCAGAGTGATGTAAACGTTATGATTGCATCATCCATGACATCTAAAACTTGCCAGTGACCAATGACTTAAGAATTTACCGTCCATAGATATTTTTACCTGCGATGCAAGGCAGTTATGACACCAACATTTTAGATACCAGTGAAAATTCACAACAGCTGCTATTGAGTCAGTAGCCTATATAGGAACTGGGAATGATGCATCTGCTATGAGCTATTGAATAGCATACATTCTTAGTGACCCAGAGTTAATAAAGTTTGACTACATTTATTTCAGAAGCATTCTGACCGTAGACCAATGTTATTTTTTTAATAGAATGCGTAACGTAATGATGGCAATACTAATGTCAGCGATTAAGGAGTGTCCAAACAGTAGGGGAGACCGGGTATGGTTGTAACACGGGGAGAGTTGTAACACTACCAATTCCACGACTCACGGATAAGATAAGAGTCATGTGACAGTTTCCTCAGGCTTCCTTTACGATCCCACATGGAGGTTTTCCAGTGTTGCTATCTCTCCTGAAGCTACAGCAGAAAATCTAATTCTGAGGTAAGAAAAAACAGATAATATTTTTGTAGCAATGTTCAAAGTATAATGAAGGAAGGAGGCGGGAACCGGCGAATGTTAGAAAGACTTTAATAAATAAATAAATAAACAAAACGAAAGTAACACGGGCAGCCCCTCGCGGACGACTGCCACGCAAACACATAATAAAACACAACATAAAGTCCAGGACTGGTCCTCTCTCGTCCTTCACTGGTGTCGCTCGTCTTTATATGCCTCCGAGTTCCCTCATGAGAGGACTCAAGACTCTCAATCACGCACTCATGGGAGGTGACGCTCATTCTCAATTACGCACTGGTCTCACTTGCTCCTCCCTCGTCATCCTCGCCACAATTTTGTTTAGTAATGTTGTGTTATGAGTTATATCAGGTCAAAGTGTACTTTACATTCTAGTAAAGAATGGTGTATCAATCTCCTGCTAATTTCAAAGCACCATGCTAATACAGCTAGCTAAACAATGGGTGACAGTGGCGGGGTAGGTTGAAACGTGTTTTGAAACAACCATCTACTTACATACAACTACAAACATTTTTGTGATTTTAATAATTCTACAGAATGCCTATGTTGATGTTAATCTGCTCTCGCTCTCACACTGGGGCGGCAGTGGCTCAGTGGTTCATGTAGGTTGGCTACAAACCAGAAGGTGGTGGTTCAGTCCCTGGAGACACCTGACCAAGTGTCGAGGTGTCCATGACCAAGACACCTAACCCCAGTTGCTTCTGACGAGCTGGATGGTGCCTTGCATAGCTGACACTGCCGTCGGTGTATGAATGGGTGAATGTGAGGCAATATGTAAAGCGCTTTGGTGGCCATGGGTCTGTTGAAAGCGCTATATAAATGCAATCACACACACACACACACACACACACACACACACACACACCCATATGAATGTGCACGTACAGACATGCACAAACAAAAGCACACGTGTGCATGCACAACCACACACAATATGCACATACACTCCCCATATTCACACATATTTTATTGTTGCAGCCATTCATTTAAAATAAAACTGTTGTTGTGGCATATCACTTGGAGTACCCTTAGTTTTTGTGCATTTACCCCAGTATGTGTTACCCCAGTAGTAGGGTAGGTTGTAACAAAGTACCAATTAGTATTTGTCATCATCTCACCAAGTCTGTGATATAGTTGGAGAAATTTAAATTGTTGCTATTTGTAGTAGACAAATGTGGGTACTTTGCCTAAAAGTTTCAGATGTGTAGCTATAAAAAAAAAAAAAAAAAAAAAAAAAAAAAAAGGTAGTTTTAGGTGCTGAAAAAAAAAGTGTTACAACCATACCCGGTCTCCCCTACAAAAAGCTCCCCTAGAAAAATCTGGACATTTTTGAAATTAAGAAAAACTAATGATCCCTTAAAGATATGTAAAGTTGTTTTGTCTTTCAGATCAAGCTAGAAGTTTCCCTAATGGAAGAATCAGAAGTCATACATTAATTATATGTGATTTGTTTTGAACTGAACCATATTAGGGCAAAACATCTTTAAATCAAAGTGATTCACATGGGTGGAGAGCATTTTACCCAGCATCCTTCACTCATGATGAATCACATATTACATTTAAAAAGACTTCACAAATGACATTAGGTGATGTCATTCACTAATGTACATTTAATGTCAGATGACTTCACAGGTCATTGCCTGCTTTTTAAAATGTCTGTAACGTTATTTAACATATTCCAGTGTATTGATGTTCAAGTTTTGTTACAGGGCTGTTGCTTAGAAGTGCAATTGGGACTGTTATTGTGAATATGGGAAAGTTCTTTGCTTTGAGTGTAGAAGAGCAGTTCCAGATGTGATGGGAGGGGAGATGGAGGTCTCTCTAGGGATCTTACGGCCTGGGCCTCCATGATTTCAGCAGCTGCCCATCCCGTCCCGTCCCGTCCCTGATGTCATGATTTAAATTTCTCTAGCAACCACAGAATGTTCTGAGTCTGAGACAGATTTTAATTGTTCAAAGAATCTGATCAAAACAAGTTCTTTATGATGTAATATTTGGGTTGGTAATCGAGTGCAATCGAACAGCCGGGTTCCAGAAGTGAAAACTCCATAGCGATAACGATAACTTATAAACCTTTATGAGCTATGATGATATTTGCTTGTTTGCTTTGCATTATTTTAACTTTTAAATTATATAGAATTTACATTTTAAAAGAGTTTTTAATTTGATTATGCTATGTGCAATGCTTCATTGTAGTTCTTTCCCTCACTAAAGCTGTTAAGCACACAGTCTTTACCTCAGATTTTCAAAAACGGTTTGGCTTCAAATCAAAGTTTGTAATGTTCGTAGCTGGTTGGCTTGGTTCATGGCTTATAATGCTTTAACGAAGACTTCTTTAATATCCCGATTAACTAGTTGCTTATTAGCATGCATATTACTGGGGTATTGGCAGTTTATTAGTACTTATAAAAGATGATCATATTCTACATCCCTTAATACTACCCAACTACCTTTACTACCTATTAATAAGTAGTAATTAGGAGTTTATTGAGGAAAAGTTGTAGTTAATGGTGAGAACTGGACCCTAATCTAAAGTATGAATGAAAAAAATACTTATGGAAAAAGGCAGCAGGCACTGTTGCAATCTGTATACCCTTTTTTTCTACATCCCCATGACGCTTTGCGCAAATTATGGGAGTAACTTCTGTTTGAGTGATAATTCAAAGTGATTTCTGCCATTGTGACAGACAATAAATTGTATTTACCTGCTTTAGAAACATTCCAGTAAACACTGCTGAAAGAGATTAGAAGGGGAAAGGGAAGACAATTACATTTGAAAGCATGTTTTGTTTCAGTCTTTTTGACTGGACCTTCCCCAACCGGAAGAGCCACCTGTAAACTAAAACGTAGTAGGCTCGTTTTTTATGCTTGTTAAAAAGTGCTATGACTTGCCTCTTGTCTGTATGACTCTTTCTAGAATTTACACTGATATATTCCAATATTTCAAATGCATTTTGCCTTGTAATTTGGAATATATATAAAACAAGCAAACTGTCACGTCTGTCTTGTCTTGTTTCGCACTTGTTTTTTGGGTTCTCTGTGTCATGTCCGTTCCTGTCTGTAGTCTTGTCCACACCCTTCTTGTCATCTGATTAGTGATTAATTTGCTCCACCTGTTGTCCCTCGTTACCTGCCTTGTTTGTCTCCTATTTAATCTCCTTCCATTTTTTTCTGTCCTGTGCTGGTACGTTGTCCATGTTTCAACGTCAGATGTTCCTGTTCCCGACATCTTGTTCCTGATCCTGGTTTGTTTCTGTATTATGTTCCGGTGGTCTCAGGTCTGGTGGTCCCGAGTCCGGAGGTCCCAGTTCCTGTGGTCTCGAGTCCGGTGGTCCTAGTTCTGGTGGTCTCGAGTCCGGTGGTCTCGAAACAGAGGAGGAGAAGTAAGGCTCCCTCCTTGACAGTTCCGGTGGTCCCGAGTCTGGTGGTCCCAGTTCCGGTGGTCCCAAGCCCTGAGACCATCCCTGAGATTGCTGCCGTCTCAGACGCGCCGCCCAGACGTCTAGCCTTGCTTGCGCCGCCCACGCGCCTTGCTCTGCCTGCGCCACCCTGGCCTCCCAAACTTTGTTGCCCGCCCTGGTCTGTCCCTCCCGTCCCGTCCCGCCCTGGTCTGTCCCTCCCGTTCTGCCCTGGTCTGTCCCTTCCATTCCTCCTGGATCCCCTGGTGGAGCGTCTGGTAGCCGCTCCGTAGGGAGGGGGTAATGCCACATGTCTGTCTTGTCTTGTTTCGCACATGTGGTGTTTTGGGTTCTCTGTGTCATGTGCGTTCCTGTCTGTAGTCTTGTCCGCACCCTTCTTGTCATCTGATTAGTGATTTAATTTGCTCCACCTGTTGTCCCTCGTTACCTGCCTTGTTTGTCTCCTTTTTAATCTCCTTCCATTTTTTCTGGCCTGTGCTGGTACGTTGTCCATGTTTCGTCGTCAGATGTTCCTATTCATGACTTCTTATTCCTGATTCTGGTTTGTTTCTGTATTATGTTTGATTTCCCCCCTCGTGGATTTTGTGTTTATTATTGTTTTGTTAATAAATCCAATCATCATCCTGCAATTGAGTCCTCACTCCTTTTATTTTGTACCCGGACGTGACACAAACATACAGTATACCTGTTTCTAACACTGATAATGAATCAGCATATTAGAATGATTTCTGAAAGATCACTGAAGCCTGGAGTAATGATGCTGAAACTTCAGCTTTGCATCACAGAAATATATTATATTTTAAAGTATATTAAAATAGAAAACCATTATTCTAAATTGTTATAATATTTCACAGTATCATAGTTTTTTCTGTATTTGTGATCAAATATTTGCAGGCTTGATGTTGGATGAGAAGGCCTGGCTCGCAGTCTCCGCTCTAATTCATCCCAAAGGTGTTCTATCGGGTTGAGGTCAGGACTCTGTGCAGGCCAGTCAAGTTCCTCCACACCAAACTCGCTCATCCATGTCTTTATGGACCGACGTCATGTTGGAACAGGAAGGGGCCATCCCCAAACTGTTCCCACAAAGTTGGGAGCATGAAATTGTCCAAAATGTCTTGTTATGCTGAAGCATTAAGAGTTCCTTTCACTGGAACTAAGGGGCCAAGCCCAACCCCTGGAAAACAACCCCACCCCATAATCCCCCCTCCACCAAACTTTACACTTGGCACAATGCAGTCAGGCAAGTACCGTTTTCCTGGCAACCGCCAAACCCAGACTCGTCCATCAGATTACCAGACAGAGAAGCGTGATTGGTCACTCCCAGGGGTTAAAGTGGGCCGGAACGGTCCGGAACTGCGTTCTGGCACCTCAGATAAATTAATAAATAAATAGATCCAGTAGTCGCAGCGCGAGAGCAGCTGGACCGCCTCACGGATAGCGCTGACAAACTCAAACTGACAAACTGACATTGGTGCTTTTACCGCTTTATTGAAGTGATAACGAGCATTAGGCAGTCGCTTTATCCATTTGAATTTGATACAAGCACAACAGTGTGTACAGCAAAGGCTCTGTGGCGAAACTAGCTGAACCAGACCTCTAGCTCCGACCATGTGAACGGAAGTGTTGAGGTAAACTATAGACTGCCTACACGACTGTAGTCATGGCCGTAGCCAGCTATGAGGTCGCCGTGGTCCAGACCGCTGTACTTTTCAGAGGTGTATATAATAAATTGTCAAATAATTTAATTAGATTAGGCATAAGATAATGAATGTGTGTATACATATTGTGAATTAATTTATTAAACTTATTTACTTAGCGTTCGTATCCTTCTGTGAATTGACTTGTCTAAGAAAATGCTTAATAAAATATAGGCTAAATATAAGTTGACCCTATGTTTACTTTCTTCACTGACTCAGACGAAAATCAATCAGTCAGAGCTCAGCTTTAGGATGGGAAGAGACAGGGCAAAAGAAGGAGACTGAGAGAGAAAGAAAGAGTGATGGAAATGAGGAGAGAGCAGGTATGACAGATAATCTACTGCCCACTAACATGGTTTTGAAAACAATTTTTTATAGTTATAGTTACTATTTTTTTTTTTAGCCTTCAACCATCTTAAAATGCACATATGTAGATCAGAGAAATCAAACATTTCTCTAAATAGCTCAAATTTTGGTCCTCACTGGTTGTAAATCTCCTTAAGGCAGTTGTATGCTCAAAAGTTGTTGCTGTTTCTGGAAACCTGTTTGCTTTGACCTCATATCTGGAGTTTGCAGCCTTTATATAGGCCTACTTAATATTAAAATTTAATATTAAGACAGTAAATACTCATTGTATTTCTGTGCTTTGACGTGGTATAAAACATTGTGGCACCAAGATCTATGGCCCTTGGGTTTGTAACAGCCCCTACGTGTTCTTAATCCGGGGCTGGTTACAGTGGAGTTATAGCCACAATATTTGGACCATCATACATTGTTGTTTTGTTGTTTCTTATGTTTAATGATAGAGCAACACTTTTGATTCTGCATTTTGACAGGTTTTTAGGTTGTGATTTATTTCTGTTGTAGTTGTGTCTTCAGCCATTTTGGTGTGTTACATTTTAAGCAGTTTTGGACGTCCCATTTTTATGTTTGAATTTACATTGTGAAAAACAAGGTTGTGGTGCTCAGCTATTTTAGTATCGTCATCATATCAGTGTAGATGTAGATGGACCAAAATAAAACCATTCAAATATAAAGTCAATAAGTATTGTGATACTTGGTGCCACAGTGACACTCTTGTCCCAAAAAGTATTGCTATACTACGATACTCAATATGTTGCCCCACGGTGAGTAATTTTTCCCTATTGCACCTACACAAAATTTGAGGGTTCCCCCACCTGCCAAATCCCACTTTAACCACTGGTTACTCCAGAAAACACGTCTCCGCTGCTCTAGAGTCCAGTGGCGGCGTGCTTTACACCACTGCATCAGACGTTTTGCATTTAACTTGGTGATGTAAGGCTTGGATGAGCTGCTCGGCCATGGAAACCCATTCCATGAAGCTCTCTATGCACTGTTCTTGAGCTAATCTGAAGGCCACATGAAGTTTGGAGGTCTGTAGATATTGACTCTGCAGAAAGTTGGTGACTTCTGCGCACTGTGACCCTCAGCATGCGCTGACCCCGCTCTGTGATTTTACGTGGCCTACCACTTCGTGGCTGAGTTGCTGTTGTTCCCAATTGCTTTCACTTTGTCATAATCCCACTAACAGTTGAGCGTGGAATATTTAGTAGTGAGGAAATTTCCCGAATGGACTTATTGCACAGGTGGCTACTGGGGGTGGGGTGTCCCAATACTTTTGGCAATATAGTGTATATAAATAAAACATATACTGTATAATTATATTCCAAGTTAAATGTTTATTGATTTATTTTAACATGTATTTTAAAATATTAATATTTTAAAACTATAAATATGCTTAACATGTACTTTTAATTTTTTTTAAAGGTTATGTAAAAAATAGATAAAAATAAATGTAAATAAAAAAAAATAAATAAAAAAAAACATGGTTTCAAATTCATTTTTAATGATTTTGTCATGTATAGTTTTGATTTTGTTTCATATTCATGTTTCATGTCCTTATTTTGTATAAGTCACATGCTGCGTCCCAATCCGCATACTATCCATACTAAGTAGTAATTGAAAATAGAATTAGTACGTCCCAAATCGTATTATGTTGAAAAGAGTATTCCAAAGATACCCGGATGGTCTACTATTTCCGGTCAGAATTCAAAGTGCGGATCGACGCACACGCTAACGGCTGATATTGCCCACAACCCATTGCGAGTTGGACGAGTATTCGATTAGAACTACAAACGCGGATAAAAAAAGTGTTAAACTACAAACACGGCGGATGTGCAACGGTTAAGTAGAGATGTTTAGTGATCAATTATCAGTATTTAACCTGCGAAAATATATTTATTCAACGTTATCCACATTATATTTAACCTGCAGCAGCATTGTGAACTTTTGTAATGATACGTTTAGACATGAACTTTTAAATGCATCATTATATTTAAACTGCAAACACATGAGGAGAGTCTCTGCATTAAAGACCCACGAATGGCAGCTCAACGTGCAGCTACATTTCTCTCCGATACGGTAGGAAATTAAACTGTGACGATGATCGACAGGACAGTTTAAACAGTGAAGAGATGCACGTAACTAAGCAACAGAGTCCGTTAAAGATGAAGAAGTAGTATGTCCCAAAGCTTGCAAAGCATGTCTTTTTAATGGATAATATATTAATATAATATTCCATACATTATCACAGCTTGGCAGACAGAATTATTATATATTTTTAGACAGGTTAATTAATAGATTATAGCCTAATTAATGTTAATTTCACATTTTTCTAGGCTATATTAATCATAAATAATAATAAATATAAGTTTATGACATTTAAAATATATATTTAGATAAAAATGGGACAAATAATTACATAATAATATAGTCATAATTTAAGTAAATTAATTTTTTTTTTTAAATAGAATTTTCTGAAAAGTGATTACTGGTTCAGAATGACTTCTTAAAGGGACAGTTCACCCCAAAATTAATTTACTCTAGTAAGTCTCACCCTCACGTTGTTCCAAACCTGTGTGCATTTCTTGTTGTTATGTTGAACACATCGGAAGATTCATTCCTATGGAAGTCATTGGTGCCCCCAAAGCAGCCTAGGTACAAACTTTCTTCAAAATCTCTTCTTAAGAAACTCACGCAGGTTTTGAGGGTGAATAAATGATGACAGAATTTTCATTTCTGGGTGAACTGTCCCTTTAAAGTGCACCAAATAGGCTACTAAAGAGTTCTTTAGAAAGAAATAAAATAATAAAATGTACAATAATATAAAATATAAAAGTTCACATACTTGATCTCATGTTTTCTTACGGTTTATTGTTGAGCTGTCAAGTTTATGATGTATTCTTTGTGTCCTTAATGCTTAATAATTAAAGAAAATGTGCCGTATTGTGTCAATCTGACCCCTGTTTCCACGGCGACCCCTGCTGGTCAGAACAGAAATGCAACAAAAACCCAGGTCAAGCATGCATAAAAGCATTTTTTACAAATCTATTGCAAATGCTTTATTGAAAGTAAAATCTTTCAAATGCAATTAACTAATCATCTAATAAATTAAATATTAAGTGTTTATATGTTTTATCTGTTTTGTTTGTTCCATTGATGGCTTAGCTAAACAGGCCAATACGAGACTATCATCTACTGTTGTTCTTTTAATTATACTAATGTCTCTTTAAAACGTCTACAAATGTATAAAACTGATCGGAGATCAGGTAAAACCCACAGACACTTGTTCAGTGGTTCTCAGTGACTGCTCATGACTCATGGGTTCACAGAGATCATCGCCCCCTAGTTTTTTATTATTTTTTTTATTTAAAATAGGGACATGTAACAAACATAGCGTAACATACAGTAGTGCACAGCAATGTGTGGCATTAATTGGTGGCAGGGGATCCAAAAACTATTATCATAATATTTTAAACATGTTAATGACTTTTGTTTTTTAACAATTTCAAAGAAGACATTTCACACAAGACACAAGAGTCTAATTCCACTATAAACACCTTAAAGTTTATAGTTTATGTATAATACATTTTGCCATAATATAAAAAAAAATTAACAATGTATTCAAGATCTTTGTTAACATTGTTTTCATAATATACAATAATATCCTTTAAAGGTGCACTATGTAAGTTTTCCGTCTGCTAGAGGGCGCCAATTCAAAACAAAGGCATAGTTTGATGAGGCCAAGCTTGAGCGCAGAATCTTCCTCACAGCCGGTGGGAAAGAATCGGGATAGGACTCGGGCAGAGATCATGTTCATGGATGCGATTATTAACGTTACTGTAGTGTGAAGCGGAGCAGGAGCTGAGCGAGACCGCTGGAGCGATTGCTAATAAGATGAACCCAACGCAGCGGGACTTTTATTATGCCACAGTCGCCGGCGCCATTTCCGCTTCTCCGGTCATGAGTATGAGGTAACGCAGCTCTGTTGATCATATTAGACACATCTGAGTGTGTTGAGAATGATGTGATGACGTTACTCTGTGCGTTCCCTCGGTGGCTGCTATGACACTCGTTCACACTGCAGTGAGAGTAAAGCGCTTCTGCAAAATAAAACCGGAAACCAAGAATAACACAGATATGACGCAATTGACAGGCGACGCCCTCACGTCCCAGTTCCTTGGTTAAAATGGGAATTTTCTCATGATTTACAAATAGTTGGAAACATTTGGGATATTGTAAGAACTCAACTGAACAAAATATATAACACTGGCCTACTGGTTTTTGGATATTTTACTGCAAAAATTGTTACATAGTGTACCTTTAATGTAAAATAATAATGAATATTAACTAAATTAAAGATAGGCCTATAATCTGCCAAATCCCTCCAAAAACTAATTTTACATTCGAAAAACAAATGTGTCAACAGCTCTTTCTCACTTTTCCAAAAGGAGCACAAATCATCAATATCAGAGTATCTTGAAATTAATGATTTAACTGATGGTATGCAAAATCTTTAGTTTTATTATTAATACAATATTTAAAGGGGTTGACCAAGCTGTCTTCCAATTAAGATTATCAATAATAGAAATCCTCTAGGTATGCTATTTTATTTAGTTTTTGAAAAATAGTAACATTTCGAAGTGTTTTGAAACGCTTCGAAACAGTGAAGCCTCGTTTACTGAAATCACGTGACTTTGACAGTTTAGGCTTGTTTGAGATGAGCCTCGCCCTGCCTGAAACTCAGCCTGAAGGGGGGAGTGAAAAAAGTGCAGGACAGACGGACAGTTCTCTCTTCTCTGTTGCTGATAAACTGGATGCAATTTAAATTCTGTTGCTTTTATATGAAAATAAATATCATGAACAAGACATCCAAAGTTTTTATTTATTTCCATTCGAAAGACGTGTTTATCAATAATTTTTACTGTAATTACATACATGGTTTTTATATATATTTTTTATAAATATGACAACAATCACATAACCTACAGAGGATATAAACTAGGATCTAATGTGAAGAGGAAGCCCAGGAGCAGCCACCGAGAAAGCCCTGTCACCTTTAGCCTAAAAACATGAACGAGGAACTGAGAGTAGCTGACTGGATGATCGAAGGGATCCTGAAGCAGTGTACGGGGTGAGAAGATCACAGATATACTGCAGGAGCAAAGCTTTAAAAACAAAATCTATTTAAAATTTAAATCAACATGGAACTTATCCGGTAACCGGGGAAGAGAAGCGAGCACACTTAGCAATAGATCTTAACTGCTTTTCACCACAGCACTAATCTGTTTATCAAAACAGAATGACACCAAGCCGTGCACATTAGAAGAGAGGGGACCAAACTGACTTGACAGACCCAAGGCATAAGCAAACTAAACGGCTGCTTAGGGCCCTCGTGGCCACCAGGGGGATCCCAATGACAGCTTTCACATGATCCCAGCAATGACACATGAAATGACAGCTTTCTTTGTTTTGTGATGTATTATGTCAATGGACAGTGGTAATTATACAAAAATGCATTATTACATTTAAAAGCAAAACAGAACAAAATGCAGTATTATGTTAGCAGGCTGCAGAATGCAAGCAGTCAGACTACGGGCCCTATTTTAACGATCTTGAGTGCATGGTCTGAAGATCATGGCGCAGGTGCACTTAGGTGTGTCCGAATCCACTTTTGCTAGTTTAACGACGGAAAAAACGGTCAGTGTGCGGCGCCAGGCACATGGTCCAAAAGGGTTGTACTTCTCTTAATGAGTCCTGGGTGTGTTTTAGGTGTAAAACCGAAGAAGAGAAAAAACAGCAAGATAAAGGTAGGCTATGTTAAGACAATTAATGCAAACTAAACTAGACTATGTTGTGAGCTAAGGTTAGCTGGCTAGTTAATTAACATAGCTTAGGTAACACATCTTGATTTAGGATCCAAGTATGTATGGGTGTGCAATATCACTATTTTTGGATGATTAAAATGTTTCCACGATCTGCTTTTGCAGTTGCAGCACTTCCACTTTTGCCAGGTTAATGACGGAAAAAATGGTTCAATGCTCATGGTCCAAAAGGGAGTCATGGGTGTGTTTTGGGGTGTAACGTGCAATAAACCAATCTGAGTCTCATTTCCCATTCCCTTTAAAAGCCAATTGCGCTAGCACCATGGAGCATTTGCTATTTGCATGGAGGAATTTGTGAGTGGAAAGACTGAATACTTTTATTTTTTAATATTTAAAAAATGTTTGTGTGGTGCTGTGTGTGTGTGTAATCAGCAGAGTGTACGTGCGTTGTGCACCCATCTATAGGCGCATATTACTAACACGCCCTTTAAATAACACAAAAAATACTGCGCTATTGACTTTAGACCAGGTTTGTGTTGGTCAATGGCGCAGTCGTTTTCATTTCCTCAAAATAGAAGCACGCCAACAATGCGCCTGAACACACCTGGTTTTCAGACCAGCACGCCCATGGGTGAACAGATGTGCGCGAGTGCATTTGCTATTTATTGGTAAGTATTTATTGGCATTTGCTATTATGTGAAAATGATAACTGGGTCGGGCTGAAACTAGCAGAAAACACTTGCGTCGCGTTTGGCGTCACATTGAGCCCGGTGTATGATAGGGCCCTTAGACTGTGATTATTGAAGCTGATTGAAGATGCAGCAGCATTGCAGCAAAACTGTCAAAAATGTCACAAAAATTACATATCCCTGATATATGGTGCAGAAAAAAGACACTTACAAGGTAACTTGCTCCATATTTTGCAATGTTACGTTATTTTACCACAGTTTTGTTTTATAACGTTATCTGTGTTTTTAGTGCACAGAGAGACTAATCATCTAGCACTATTTTTACTACAGCTCTCAAGATTAACTAATTGTGAAAAGAGTTGATTATGGCATTATATTGAGATCTATGGCATTATATTCAGATCTATGGCATTATATTTATATCGATGGCATTATATTCAGATCTATGGCATTATATTCAGATCTATGGCATTATATTAATATCTATGGCATTATATTCAGATCTATGGAATTATATTAATATCTATGGCATTATATTGAGATCGCTGGCATTATATTTAGGTTGTGGCATGAAAGGTTGCAGTGATGATCATTGTAGCCGATTACAGACATGTTGAGCTCATGAATGCAGTGATCTCGCCATTACAACTCGATTTCTGCACACTAACGAATGCTTTCATCTTCACTAACAGTGCAAACACAATGTACATGAGAGATGTGTTGATCATAACGGGAGTTTTAGTCAATAAAAATGATCCCATGATTTACTCACCCTCAAGCCATGTGTATATGACATTCTTCTTTCAGATGAATACAATCAGAGTTTCTTTGTTGTCTCAGTTAATCTAGCACAGAACACATAGGACAGAATTTTTATTTATTTATTTTTATAAATAGACAAACAGAAAACGAATAGAGTGATAAGTGCTATTCTTTATTGGTCAGGTGCTGCTGGAAAAGATGCGTTTTAAGATATTTTTTGAAAATGGCTACCGACTCGGCTGCTCGAATTGAGACAGGCAGGTCATTCCACCAGGTGGGAACGGTCCAGGAAAAGGTCCTTGTGAGGGATTTCATGCCTCTTTGGGATGGCACCACAAGGCGTCGTTCACTTGCAGAATGCAAGCTTCTGGAGGGTGTGTAAGTCTGAACAAGCGAGTTTAGGTATGTTGGTGCAGAGCCAGTGGTTGCCTTGCAGGCGAGCACCAGTGCCTTGAATTTGATTCGAGCGGCTATTGGCAGCCAGTGCAGACTGATGAAGAGAGGCGTGATGTGCACTCTAAAATACTATAAATACTTTAAAGTATTCGTCTGAAAGAAGAGAGTCGTATAGCTTGAGGGTGAGTAAATCATGGGGTAATTTTAATTTTTGTGTGAACTAACCCTTTAAGAACTAGTTTGATCAAGCAGTTAATCAAGGGGTGATCAATCCATCTTTTTAAATTCCAATTAGACCAATCTACCTTTAACTGAAGTAATTGACTTTAAAAAATTAGGACCAGTCTTAAAGAAAAAAGTTAGATGACTAACTTTTAATACTAGTGTAAGCAGTTTATCCAACCGGCCACAGAACTCAATCACTGATAAACTCTGTTTGATTGACAGCTCCAGTGATTTGATCACTTTCTATATATCGTTTAATCAGTTTAAATAATAGATTATGTTCATCCTACTAAGAGAAACAATGTGAAGTTGAGCGTTTAGTCACTGGTTTGATTTACTGACACACAGACAAAGAGTATCTGACTGTACAAGAATCAGAAATCACTGATCACAGGCATTACAATTAACACGGTCACTTGTGTTTTAGCATTACTGTCCAGTCCATATCGTAAAAATCTGTTTGCAAAGCCTGCGCCAAAATTGCGACTGATTTACCAAAAAATCCACCGTGAAATGAACCGAATACAAATAACTAATGCTCAGCTGAGACATTCACATTGTTGAAAATAAATAAGCACATTCCTAGCATTAGGATCCTTTGGAAGGTAATGTTATTTTTAGTCCAGTGATCCTGTATCGCTTCTCTCCTCATCATCTCACTAACACTCCAGTGGGCGGGGCCAAAGTTGCAATGATGAAGTAGGCGTTGATCTTCTTCTGCAGAGCTTTTTTTTCTTTCACCATCTGTTGAGTCAATCTCTGGGATTGGTTACAATAAAAGCTGTTTTTGGACTAACAAGGAAGTTTCAGTTCTGAAACTTACAGGATATTCTTATAGTGATGACCTCTTATGTGTCAAACACTCAAGGAAAATTGTATTTCTCAGTTGAAGTTAATGTATTGATGAAATACTAAAAACACAGTTGTAATTTTAGCAGACGGGTTGGATTAAGCCACAGTTGGTTAAGGTGGATGGAGAGAAGTTAATTCAGGCTAATCCTTGGCTTGAAACTGTAAAAGAAAGAGTGTTAGGGGTTAATCATGTTGGGACCGCTCTGACGAGACACATACACATTGTCAAAAAGCGAGAAAGATCCATGAGCACTATAAGGATCCCATAAATCATCGGTCTGTGCTTCCTTTTCTCACAGGCAGCTCAATCCAAAAAATTGAAATGATTAAACGTGATCTTTTTTCCATGATCTTTATATCACAGGATGATTCGTGCAATTCATGTTAGCACGTTGATTTGACGTCATTAATAATATTTTCCGACTGGGATTCCAGTTCTTGCATTATTTTTCAATAGTACAAAAGAAACTCTATAGGGAACCTCCCTTATAATTGCCTGATCTTGTCCTTTGCTTTTGTATCTGTGATGAAAGCGAGAGTGAGGCCATCTAAAAGATATTTTTGATTTAAGAAACTGTGACAAGTAACATGACTAATACAGTCAAATCATAAATCATGGAATAACTTTTAAAATGGTTATTCCAGCACCTTAACTTTAACAAATAACCTTTTTGTCTGATACTCAGGCAGGTTTACATTGATTACATACCATAAACTTGATCACGTAACCAAGTTAAGGAATGACCAGGTGGAATGTCAACCGAACCAGGAAAGAAAATGCCTCTGCACTCAGTTGGATAGACCTACAACCAATCAGAGCAACGGAGTAAGTGACGTATGTTGTCAGCAGAACTCAACTGCACGCACGATGGAAGAAGAAGAAGAAGATGAGTGTAAACGATCTTTGCCGGTGTTGTAAAAATAATTTAAGGATACACGGAGTAATTACCAACACGATCATCATTTTTGAGAGAAATAGTAAAGGTGAATGCATATACGAACAAGTTCTCCGTTTAGGATTAGAACGAGTTCAACCCAAGCGCTCTTTGGTGGCGTGGATGATTACGTTACTGTTGATCATCTGTCCATCATCGTACAAAGCGAACATTGGTCCGAACAGCTCTGGTTTGAGCATAGTCGCTCCACAGCGGACCGAACTTCCCGAACTCAAGTGTTGTGGGCGGGGCTAAGTTCAGCTGGCATCCATCTCTTCAGCAGTAGTTATTAGTAATGGTTATGCAATGGTCTTCTCATCTATGGTTAATTCATATTATACCATAGTTTGTCTGAATACTCTATTCTGATTGGCTGGAAGGTGTGCAATAAAACCGTTAATGCACAGGTAGTTCCAAGTCAGTTGAATCACCGTTCTATATTAATGTGCTGTTTTCATTGATGCACACACACATAGGCCTACGTCACTCACACACAGAGAGCGGAGATCACGCTGCGCACACACACACACACACACACACACACACACACACAAACAGACGTGTTATTAACACTGCCCACAATTTTTAGCAATAAAATAGTGTCACTACTGAATCGCTACATTATATTTCTCAGCAACGAGGGGGATACATCGCTATTTTGAATAAACGCACATCTTCGTTGTTAAGAGAGACGATGAACAGACACAGGTACGATTCTCACTCTCTCTCTCTCTCTCTTGATAATGAATTCAAATAAATGCTATAATTCATTACATTTAAATAAATGTAATATTATGCACTACTTCATCTCTGTGTCTGATTCAAAGTGGACAGAATGCTAGATCCCATGATGCAATGCGTTCTTCTTCTTTTTTTAAATACATTATCATTTCCGCTAGCATACAATCGCTTTTTATTCTTGGCGGGATGCTTGGCGTTCTTTTTTTGTGCCTTTGTTTTGTTTGTTTTTTTGCATCCAAACTCAAAATTCATCCTGTGAAAACCATTTAGAAATGGGATGTTGTGTTACCATGGAAACAGCACTTTAAATTGTTTTAGCTGGCTCCTCCCCTAGTGGGCGGTGCCGTCAAAACGATTAATTGCAATTAATCACATCCCAAATTTTTACTGTGTGTTTACTGTGTACAATTATTATGTATATTTAAATACACACACATGCATGTATAAATTTTATATATATATATATATATATATATATATATATATATATATATATATATATATATATATATATATATATATATATATTTATTTTTTTAAATATATACATGAATGAGTGTGTTTTCAAATATATATATATATAATAAATACAATGTAAATCTTTTCTAATCTTGACAAAACACATATATGACCCTGGACCACAAAACCAGTCATAAGGGTCAGTTTTTATTCTTTTTATATATTTTGATTTATACATAATCTGAATAAGCTTTCCATTGATGTATGGTTTGTTTGGATATGACAATATTTGGCTGAGATACAACTATTTGAAAATCTGAGGGCGCAAAAAAAATTAAATAAATCGAAATAGTGAGAAAATCACCTTTAAGTTGTCCAAATGAAGTCCTTAGCAACACTTATTACTACTAATAATAAATTTGCTATATTAACGGTAGAAAATTTACAACGCATCTTCATGGACCATGAGCTTTGCTTAATATCCTAATGAGTTTTGGCATAAAAGAAAAATCGATAATTTTGACCCATACAATGTATTGTTAAATATCCCTGTGCGACTTATGGGTCCAGGCAGGGTCACATATCGTCTTAAGGTTTTATATGTGGCGACCAATTTGTGATAGAAGTGATATTTGGACAGAAATTGTCACAGGAAAAGTGCATTTAAAAAAGCAATGTAATGTAGATGACGGGAGGCTATTTTTGGTACAGCGCCTAAACAAAGTCTCATAGCTTCCATTTTTGTGATATCTAACTTGGTTAGATATGGCTTTGATCTTACAGTAATTTTAGAGTAAAAATGATTTATAAAATAAAAGTGTAAACTTCCATAACTTTTTTCAAGATTTCACTTCAGCAATAATCTGCTGAGTGTCTCCTTTAAAACAAGGCCCAACATAAGCCAAAGCATTCTTGAATTGCAACCATCTAAGTATGGATATTGCATTTTCATAACAGTTATGGGGTTAAATATATTCATGAGTTGAAAAAAAACCAAAAAACAAACATGAAACGTGATGAGGTTATGTGGCAATAATGCATGGGTATTATTGTGACATAATATTTTTAGATGATGTTTACATTCTAAACAGCAGTGTTTACTGTAAACGGTTGATTACAGTGTGTCTCAGGCGTTCAGCCAATCAGCGGCGGCTTTGTGCGTGACGCATGCTCAGATTAGCTCTGCGCTGTTGAAGAGACTCGCGCTCTGACTGCTTTAGTCTAGAGCAGCTGAGAAGGTCACGCAGGTGAGCGACTGCAACAGGTAAGACTTTAACTAGCGTTTCATAGACTCTTATAACTACAGCGTGTTGCATATGCCTTAATAATAACATAAACTTAACTATCGCAGTGTAAATGTACAGCAGGTACCAGTGTCCACTATCATGGCAGTATGAGTTTGTGTGATCCCTGTTCACATACACTTTAAAGACACTTAATGTATTTATTATAGGCTTATGTTATATGTGTTTGTTAGTGAAAGATAATTAAATAAAGTTAGAATTGTTTAAAAAGATTTCAGCTCTATTCATGATTTATAAGTCATTTAATCTATATTTACCTTTTCATGGCTAAACAATAAAGTAATTTAGTTTTTGTCTAGGCCATAGCCTAAATCACAAACGTAGCACATATATTCAATTGTGTCTTCACACAATTATTGTTTACTGTTAAATTACCACTAAATAATTGTAGTTTTTATTTGTTCGAAGAACCAGACATTATACTGATATACTGCAGCTCTGCTATAATGAACTCTGGGAAGCATATTGCATATTGTGTAAAGTATTTGTGCAATGCCTCCAGGATTATCATAAGCCTTTCTTGCAAAAAGCTTGTTTGTTTAATTCATCTGATGAAGCCGAAAGCATGTTTCTTGTGGTTTCATTTAGGCTGGTGTTCAGTGCACTTTACATCATAAATCTTTCCACGGTGTAGTGTTGTTAAATGCAGTGTGTATGAATTATGGGGACAGTATATCTAGTTATGCAAACAGAGAGGTCTGCTGCTTTCATGTGTACTTTGCAGGTGGATTCGGACTATGTGTGTTTATTCTGGGTAAATGATTGGCCAGGACTGACTGGTCATCAGGTCATAGGTCAAATATTTCACTTTTTTCTGATTTCGTCACATTAAGCTTGTTTAACTTTGTGTGAATTATGTATAAAATCAGTCAACGGTCGATTATACTGTTCAGCATCATTATGCTAAAATATACAGCCACAGATTGCTGTGATTGGCCAATGCACATACGTTCTAACAATGCTTATGCGCTCAATTGATCATTCTGTTATATTTTATAATTTTTTTTTATCCGACAAGAAGACATGCACATAAACTATCATGGAAACACATTTAACGAATATGCACAACAAAAAGCTTGTGTTGCTCAAGCGAGGATGTGATTGGTTAACTGGACTAGCCAGTGGACCAATCGCATCGCAGCATCTCAAATGTTGGTTTGGTCGTTCTGAAATGCCTGTCATTAAAATAGTTTGGTTTAATTCCCTCCCAGAAGCGTCTATGCAACGCGTTCACACACACAAGATACTGTAACGTGACTGTTTATTGGTGTTTGTCTGCTGCTCTGAGATGCAAAAGTCATTTAAGATGTTGGAAAAAAGAGCCACAGCGTCTTCCCCAATTGCAGAAACTTCCATTTTTATCACCAGTTTCCCAGGAAGTGATGATTTTGTTCTCTTGAACACATGAGATGGAGGCGATACTTTTGCGCACAAGTTAAATATCCATGGACATGTCGCTATTGACCATTAATCCGTTTCATATTCTCTCGTCCACGTCACATGCTTATGCTGAGATTGCAATTGGCTGTGAAACTTTCAATGAAATTTAAACAAATGCTGATATTCGGTGGTTCTACTTTGACACTAATGTCCTTGTTCCTGCCCTCATACTATTTTAAGCTGCCACTCCCTCAAATAAACATGAACATATTCATTTTATGAAAACAATAGTGTGTGTTGACTTAAGGGCAAACCTGACGATACGCAGCAGAACCTGATTATGCTATTTGAAAGGATCATTGAGCTCAGTTGTCTCATTATATATCATTGCACTTGATTGCATTCTAGTCAAACATTCCTTAACCCAAAAGGCAAGGTGATTTTGTTAATGCGTGAATAAATTCTGTGAACAGCTGGAATCTGCAGCAGTTCCAATCAGGCACAGTTGCATTCCAGGGCAAACGCAGCTTTTCTAGGTGTCGGCCGAACCCATCATCGCCTTCTCCATTTTCTTGTTTCTCTCACGGAGTCACGGAGAAGGTGTGTGTGTTCTCGCAATTACTTCACCTCAGCGGCCTGAAATATGCTGAACAACTTGAAAACTTTCGCGGTAACAATGGCTGGCATTCACACTTGTTCACGTTTCTCCAGGCACTGCTGTCCTTTGGGTTTTTCTGTCTCTCGTTTGCTCTAGAGTCTCTCTGCAAGTTAATTTAGCCAGGAAAGTGTAGAAAAATGAAATGTGGGCCCTGTTCCAAAACCTAGTGATCTGTCTATCTGTCTATTCACATACAGTAGAATGCATTCTTGCATCTACAGCATTTCTTACATCTACATGATATACACTACTGTTAAAAAGTTTGGGGTCAGTAGGGTGACCAAATGTCCTGTTTTCCCAGGACATGTCCTGTTTTCAAGTCCTGTCCTGGCCGTCCTGCATGGCTGTTTTTTATAAAGTGATGAAAATGTCCTGGTTTTCATTATTTTTTTCATTGGGCCATTAAATTGACCGGCACTAGGGCAGTCTATCTCAGTATAGCATCTCATTGCTGGGCCAAGTGTCCTGGCTTTTGGTAATCAAAATATGGTCACCCTAGTCAGTAAGAAATTAATAGGCCTACTTACATTTATGCATTTGGCAGACGCTTTTATCCAAAGCGACTTACATTGCATTCAAGGTACACATTTTTACATTTTGTCAGTTCTTGCTTTCCCTGGGAATCGAACCCATGACCTTGGTGTTGCTAGCGCCACGCTCTTATTGTTTGAGCTACAGGAAAACTCAAAACTACAGCAAGGATGCATTGAACTGATCAAAAGTGACAGTAAATACATTTTATAAATATTTCTGTTTCAAATAAATGCTGTTCTTTTGAAGTTTCTATTCATCAGAGAGTCTTGAAATACAATTCATCATGGTTTCCACAAAAATACTGAGCAGCACAACTGTTTTCAACACTGCTAATAGCAGCGTTCGTTTTTATATCCATTTTTGCCTAGCTTTACATTATATAATCACGTTCTTATTCATGTAAATGCTTTTAAACCATCTAAGTGCGACAAGACAGAAGAGAACGCGCTGTGAGTGGATGCGTCTCAATCTGATCCCTAGTTCAGTAGTCAGGGCACTGATCAGGGAGTCGCCACATTCATGTATGTTACACAATATACTGATTCACCACCTAAGACACACACACACACTCATACACACACACACACACACACACACACACAGACAGACAGAAAGACAGAAGAGAATGCGCTGTGTGTCAGTGTCCTCTGTGAGTGGATGCGTCTCAATCTGATCCCTAGTTCAGTAGTCAGGGCACTGATCAGGGAGTCGCCACATTCATGTATGTTACACAATATACTGATTCACCACCTAAGACACACACACACACTCATACACACACACACACACACACACACACACAGACAGACAGAAAGACAGAAGAGAATGCGCTGTGTGTCAGTGTCCTCTGTGAGTGGATGCGTCTCAATCTGATCCCTAGTTCAGTAGTCAGGGCACTGATCAGGGAGTCGCCACATTCATGTATGTTACACAATATACTGATTCACCACCTAAGACACACACACACACTCATACACACACACACACACACACAGACAGACAGAAAGACAGAAGAGAATGCGCTGTGTGTCAGTGTCCTCTGTGAGTGGATGCGTCTCAATCTGATCCCTAGTTCAGTAGTCAGGGCACTGATCAGGGAGTCGCCACATTCATGTATGTTACACAATATACTGATTCACCACCTAAGACACACACACACACTCATACACACACACACACACACACACACACAGACAGACAGAAAGACAGAAGAGAATGCGCTGTGTGTCAGTGTCCTCTGTGAGTGGATGCGTCTCAATCTGATCCCTAGTTCAGTAGTCAGGGCACTGATCAGGGAGTCGCCACATTCATGTATGTTACACAATATACTGATTCACCACCTAAGACACACACACACACACTCATACACACACACACACACACACACACACACACACACACACACACACAGACAGACAGAAAGACAGAAGAGAATGCGCTGTGTGTCAGTGTCCTCTGTGAGTGGATGCGTCTCAATCTGATCCCTAGTTCAGTAGTCAGGGCACTGATCAGGAGTCGCCACATTCATGTATGTTACACAATATACTGATTCACCACCTAAGACACACACACACACTCACACACACACACACACACACACACACACACAGACAGACAGAAAGACAGAAGAGAATGCGCTGTGTGTCAGTGTCCTCTGTGAGTGGATGCGTCTCAATCTGATCCCTAGTTCAGTAGTCAGGGCACTGATCAGGAGTCGCCACATTCATGTATGTTACACAATATACTGATTCACCACCTAAGACACACACACACACTCATACACACACACACACACACACACACAGACAGACAGAAAGACAGAAGAGAATGCGCTGTGTGTCAGTGTCCTCTGTGAGTGGATGCGTCTCAATCTGATCCCTAGTTCAGTAGTCAGGGCACTGATCAGGGAGTCGCCACATTCATGTATGTTACACAATATACTGATTCACCACCTAAGACACACACACACACTCATACACACACACACACACACACACACAGACAGACAGAAAGACAGAAGAGAATGCGCTGTGTGTCAGTGTCCTCTGTGAGTGGATGCGTCTCAATCTGATCCCTAGTTCAGTAGTCAGGGCACTGATCAGGGAGGCGGCCACATTCATGTATGTTACATAGTATACTGATTCACCACCTAAGACACACACACACACTCATACACACACACACACACACACAGACAGAAAGACAGAAGAGAACGCGCTGTGTGTCAGTGTCCTCTGTGAGTGGATGCGTCTCAATCTGATCCCTAGTTCAGTAGTCAGGGCACTGATCAGGGAGTCGCCACATTCATGTATGTTACACAATATACTGATTCACCACCTAAGACACACACACTCATACACACACACACACTCATACACACACACACACACAGACAGAAAGACAGAAGAGAACGCGCTGTGTGTCAGTGTCCTCTGTGTGTAGATGCATCTCAATCTGATCCCTAGTTCAGTAGTCAGGGCACTGATCAGGGAGTCGCCACATTCATGTATGTTACATAATATACTGATTCACCACTTAAGACACACACACACACACACACACACACACACACACACACACACAGACAGACAGAAAGACAGAAGAGAATGCGCTGTGTGTCAGTGTCCTCTGTGAGTGGATGCATCTCAATCTGATCCCTAGTTCAGTAGTCAGGGCACTGATCAGGGAGTCGCCACATTCATGTATGTTACACAATATACTGATTCACCACCTAACACACACACACACACACACACACACACACACACACACACACACAGACAGACAGAAAGACAGAAGAGAATGTGCTGTGTGTCAGTGTCCTCTGTGAGTGGATGCGTCTCAATCTGATCCCTAGTTCAGTAGTCAGGGCACTGATCAGGGAGTCGCCACATTCATGTATGTTACACAATATACTGATTCACCACCTAAGACACACACACACACACACACACACACACACACACACAGACAGACAGAAAGACAGAAGAGAATGCGCTGTGTGTCAGTGTCCTCTGTGAGTGGATGCGTCTCAATCTGATCCCTAGTTCAGTAGTCAGGGCACTGATCAGGGAGGCGGCCACATTCATGTATGTTACATAGTATACTGATTCACCACCTAAGACACACACACACACTCATACACACACACACACACACACAGACAGAAAGACAGAAGAGAACGCGCTGTGTGTCAGTGTCCTCTGTGAGTGGATGCGTCTCAATCTGATCCCTAGTTCAGTAGTCAGGGCACTGATCAGGGAGTCGCCACATTCATGTATGTTACACAATATACTGATTCACCACCTAAGACACACACACTCATACACACACACACACTCACACACACACACACACACAGACAGAAAGACAGAAGAGAACGCGCTGTGTGTCAGTGTCCTCTGTGTGTAGATGCATCTCAATCTGATCCCTAGTTCAGTAGTCAGGGCACTGATCAGGGAGTCGCCACATTCATGTATGTTACATAATATACTGATTCACCACTTAAGACACACACACACACACACACACACACACACAGACAGACAGAAAGACAGAAGAGAATGCGCTGTGTGTCAGTGTCCTCTGTGAGTGGATGCATCTCAATCTGATCCCTAGTTCAGTAGTCAGGGCACTGATCAGGGAGTCGCCACATTCATGTATGTTACACAATATACTGATTCACCACCTAAGACACACACACACACACACACACACACACACACACACAGACAGACAGAAAGACAGAAGAGAATGTGCTGTGTGTCAGTGTCCTCTGTGAGTGGATGCGTCTCAATCTGATCCCTAGTTCAGTAGTCAGGGCACTGATCAGGGAGTCGCCACATTCATGTATGTTACACAATATACTGATTCACCACCTAAGACACACACACACACACACACACACACACACACACACAGACAGACAGAAAGACAGAAGAGAATGCGCTGTGTGTCAGTGTCCTCTGTGAGTGGATGCGTCTCAATCTGATCCCTAGTTCAGTAGTCAGGGCACTGATCAGGGAGTCGCCACATTCATGTATGTTACATAATATACTGATTCACCACCTAAGACACACACACACACATACACACACACACAGAGACAGAAAGACAGAAGAGAACGCGCTGTGTGTCAGTGTCCTCTGTGAGTGGATGCGTCTCAATCTGATCCCTAGTTCAGTAGTCAGGGCACTGATCAGGGAGTCGCCACATTCATGTATGTTACACAATATACTGATTCACCACCTAAGACACACACACACACTCATACACACACACACACACACACACACACACACAGACAGACAGAAAGACAGAAGAGAATGTGCTGTGTGTCAGTGTCCTCTGTGAGTGGATGCGTCTCAATCTGATCCCTAGTTCAGTAGTCAGGGCACTGATCAGGGAGTCGCCACATTCATGTATGTTACATAATATACTGATTCACCACCTAAGACACACACACAGTCTTAAATGAGTTAAATAACGTCTTAAATGAACCTGTGAGAAAATGAGATGTGCGTGACTTTAAATTGTTTCTACATTATTTTGGAGAGTAACTGAAATTAATGAAATATTAAAAACTCCAAAAATATTTAAAACTCGTGATTAATCGCGATCAATTACATAAAAAAATGCGATTTAATTAGTTAATTTTTTTTAATTGATTCCCAGCACTGCTTTGTACACATGCAGGCAAATGCATTTGAACGTTGTAATGTGTTATGCTTTTAAAAAGCATGCATCACCCTGAAAAAGATTTGGATTTTAACTTTGAGAATTGTTTTCAATAGAGTTTCCATTAGCATGTTGCTAAACTAGCACTGCATGTTTTTGTGGAGAACGCAATCCCAGAATGCACTGTGATTAGCTCAGTGAATTTTTTTTTTTTTTTATCTTAGATATACTGAAAACATAAAAATGCATAAACACACAAATATGATGTAAAGTGGTTTCAATATTCTAACTAATATATTATTTAATAACAATTTTCCCAGTATGTGTGCTATTTATTATGTATTTTTATATTGTTATGTAATTATTTTTAATTATTTAATGTAATTTTAATTTTAAAACGTTTCTGGGGTTTCTTTCTCCACTGCCTTAGAATTTGTCGAAAATGTATCTTAAAGTGCACCATACTTTAGCTGTCTACCTTTTGGAAAAACCTTTACTTCAGAAGTGCACCTGGCTGATGCCTTAAAATGCTTCCTACACAGGCAGCACACTATATGGTTTTGTGGTGTATTAATGTCTCCAAAGACCTTATTGAGATGGAGACAGGAGCTTCGCTGCAGTTTAAACTGCTTCAGATTTCATTGACTGTGCTAAAATCAAATGCTTTGAAGTGATAACATTTTTAACTTCCCATCTGCAATATGGGCACATTGTGTTCTCTGGGCGTTCACCGTTTCATTTAGTGTGCTTTTATTTTGATGTGCTCATCTGAACAGGTGTGTCAAACATGCTTATTCTTTCATGTGACAGTGAGTTTGTGTACTGGGTGCAGTTTACCTCCAGGTATTTAGTGAACATCTAGCATCTGTGCTTGGAGATTCATAATTGATTCACAGCTTGTGCAAATAATGCAAAACTGCCAGGTCTGCGTAACAAAACTATCCCAATGGCCCAAAAGTTGCGTAATGACCACAATATCAAAATTCAAAATATGACTTTCTCATCACTGTTATGCAAATTGAAAACCTCTATATTGTAGTGATCATAAACACAGCTCAAAGTTAAACTCTACAGTATTTGTGCCATATTATACAGATGCAAACATGTACAAGATTCATGTGTATATCACTATTCATATCTGTACAGTGTGACGCCAACAAGAGTTACATCAGTCATTTTTACCAAGATGATCCTGATAGGGACATTCCCTAACAGAAAAATGCTGTGGCGGTAAATATGGGAAATACCATTATATTTTGAAATAAACCATGGCACTGCACTGACGAAAATTTGGTGTAAGATTTACTTTAGCTAGTAAATTTCACAAATACTTACAAATAAATTGCAAGTAACACATTGAATTAAACATGTACAAGTACTAAAAACTGACCCGCTGTGTCTGAAATCGCATACTGTACAATAGGTACTACGTTTGGTTGATTCTACATAGTATGAATGTGTGTAGTATGAATGTAATCCAGACGAGTCCGTTGCGTCAATTCACAGATCCTCTCCTGTGGCCTCATGGGATAGTGAAGTGTCCATCGTAAGTAGTAGGTCGTCTGGATACTTTTTGTCTGCTGTTTTTCGAAATACTATATATTTGGACATACTACTCATTTGGCGTACTGTATACCTACTCTGTTGGCGTACTGTTTTCCGCATACTAGTAGGGAATTATTCAATTTTCTTGCAAAACATACTCCAATAATCTAAACTTGAAAAAATAAAACTACATTTATTTATATACATTATTATTATTGCGTTGTCTGATTATTTATTTGTTCATATTTTTTTTTATAGATTGGTCCTCTATTTTACATCAGTAAACAAAGCTCCTTAAAGACCCACGTCACTACTTGACTCGCACTTTTTGTGCGATGCCAAAAAGTGACACCTGGCCAGGGGGCGTTGCCATTGAATCTGTGTCTGGTATGGACAGTGCAGGAAGCTGTGATAGTGTGCTCAGTATCAACTCTGGATTTGTAAGTATCAAGACTTTTTTTTTATTTATTTCCTAGAACATCTTAAAGGGACAGTTCAACCAAAGAATGACACTTATTGACTCAGTGATCCTTATACCACCTTCTAGGGTCATAGGGCTGGAGCCCATCCCAGTTTCTACTCACTGACTCACCATCATGTAATTCCAAACCTGCTTTTGCAGTTATTTTTTCCATGGAATTTTTGCATAGATCTTTTCCATACAATAGTAGCTGTTAAGCTCTAAAAAGGACAAAAACACTATAAAGGTACCATAAAAGTACTCTATAGGGGCTTCCACACCAGGTAGTTCTAGGAACTAAGTTCCCAGAGAACTAAAAGTTCCCCTAAGGCCATTTTCCTGGTTGCATTCGCACCACCACTAGGAACTCTGAAGTGACGTAAGCCATGCTGTTAGCCATGCTGTTGTAACTTTGATTTTGACGGCACGGCGGACCTTTATTTTGACGCCGCTGAGAACACCAGAGTCTGAGCGCACAGCTCTCACATTCTTTAATCTTAAACTAGTTTATGATCTGTTTAACAATCTTGTCTAATGCGTTATTAGAACTGTTACACAAAGAAAGTAGACAGTATATGAAAAAGTATTAGCGTTTGCCGTGTGGTTGATGTCCAGTGTCGTTAGCTGAGCAGAATTACATAATCATGTTTCACTTGGATTTTCTCTTTAGCGTAAAGGTTGAGAGGTCAGTCTATCACTGTTTTCCATATTCATAGAGTTAGTTTCTGGAGTAAATGTATAGGTTATAATCTGTGTGTGTAGATGCCTTTTTTAAAAATGTCGGGTGCTGGTGTTTCGAGTGTGTTTGGCCAATCAGCGTACGCTTGCGTCACTGGTAGTTCCTAAATCTGGGTACTTCCACCAATAGTTCTAGTAGCTATGAAAAGGTTCCTCTGGTGTGAAAGCCCCAAGTATGACTGATTTGAGTATGATGCAAGGGTGAGTAAAATAAAAATTTTGTGGTGAACCATTTTTAACATAAGCATGTCTGCTCTTTGTGAATGTTGGCATTTGAAAAGATTTTTTTTTAACACAGCTCAGAAGACAAACAAAGTAATTTATAGTCATTTACATTTTATAGTAATTTTTAATCATTTGAATAAAAGTATTAAAAAGCACACTTTTCTGTGCGATAGAGTGATGACAGTCTGGAGTACCTTTCTGCTGACGAGAGAGCATGCCTCATGTTTCTAGAGGAGACCATTGAGTCTCTGGAGGTAGAGGAGGACAGCGGTTTGTCTAATGACGAGCTTGATGGTCTGTCTAATTGCCTGGAAGGAAAAACTGCTCTTCGCACATCCATCTACCAGAACAAAACTGAGGGTGAGCATTAACACTAGAAATATCTAGAGAATATGGCCTGTTTTGATAATGGCTCATACAGTAAATGTTCTCTTTCAGAGCTATCAGCCCATGAGGATCCAAACAAAGTGATCGGAAGAGATCATAAACCTTCTCAGAAGTATCTTGTGCCAACTCCATTACTCCTTGCCAGTGGGAATTCCAGGATAATCAGAAAACCAATGGAATCATCTCACTTAGAAGCACCTGTGGCCTTTGTGGATGCACCTGATGGGTTTAGATCAAGCCCTGACCCTCAACAACCCAGACGGACAATTTCTGCTAAATCTTTTTTGGAAGAAGCAACTGCTAAACCAAGAATTGGACAATCAAGTGATGTAGTGGAATTGCCACCTTCTTTCATACCTAAACCTCCAACTAGAACAAGTTTGCCTAGTGACTCTAAAGCCAAAGATGGCATTCATAAGAGTTTGGATGTGAAGTCTCAGCCGAAGCAGGAGAAAGTTTCCTCAGAGGTACCGCTGCAATTCATTCCTCCACCCTCAGACTTCATGGATGAACCAATGAAGAAGATAAGCCTCACTTATTCACCACTACCTCCGCCTGCTTACGATGAGCCACCAGAATGGATTCCTGAACCCCCCAAAATGGAGCCGCATGTGTCTGGTGGATCCATAAAGTCAACTGAAGTGACCAAATCGAGTGTAGGCCCAGAAATGTCAAGAGGGCCATTAACCCACAATGAAACTGAAAACCTGCACAAGAAGGCCTCCATACAGAAAGCACCTCACTTGACACCGTTAACAATTGTGCAACATTCTGTGGCGGACAAACCAATGACACCTTCGCCATCTTCAGAACATGTTCCTGCTGTGCCAAAAGAGTACAGCGACCCTAAAAGCCCACCAGCTGTGGCGCCCAAACCCAAGAAACTCCCATCTAATATCATCTTCAAAAGTCACAAAGACACCGGGAGCTCACATCCGTTACTTCTGCAGAGTGAGCGCACTCAGATGGATCCTCAGAAGGTCCGAATGGAGGCTTTGAAAAAATTGGGCTTGCTGAAGAGCGGAGAGGTTGAAACAGGCTCTCCCTGTCAGTCGCCAAAGTTCAAAGCTAAAGCTTGTCCAGATTCTCCCTGTAACCCAACAGCACCTGTAGAACACGTGCAAGAGCTATCTAGACTATCAGAAAGTCCTGTACCGGGGGACGTGCAACTACGTGCAGACACTCTAAAGCACCAAGACGCAAAAAGCAGGGAAGGTTCTTTGAATAGTCAACCAGTAAGGTCCTACGAGATCAAATCGGCATCCCTGGAGCGCACAGGAACTGGAACGGTCACTGAACCTACACCACAGATGAAAAACCCAGACAGGACCCATGTTGAGTTGTCGCCAGGTCAGTTACGAAAGACTCAAGCTCGATCTCCTTCTGTATCTAGACTATCTGAAAGTCCTGTACCAGGGGACGTACAGCTACGTGCAGACACTTTAAAGCACCAAGACACAAAAAGCAGGGAAGGTTCTTTGAAGATGCAACCAGTAAGGTCCTACGAGATCAAATCGGCATCCCTGGAGCGCACAGGAACTCGAACAGTCATTGAATCTGCACCAAAGATGAAAAACCCAGACAGGACTCATGTTGGGTTATCGCCAGGTCAGTTACGAAAGACTCAAGCTCGAGCTCCTTCTGTGTCTAGACTATCTGAAAGTCCTGTACCAGGGGACGTGCAACTACGTGCAGACACTTTAATGCACCATGACACAAAAAGCAAGCAAGGTTCTTTCAAGATGCAACCAGTAAGGTCCTATGAGATCAAATCAGCATCCCTGGAGCGCACAGGAACTGGGACGGTCACTGAACCTGCACCACAGATGAAAAACCCAGACGGGACCCATGTTGGGTTGTCACCAGGTCAGTTACGAAAGACTCAAGCTCGACCTTCCTCTGTAGGGAGCGCAAAGGACTTTGGTATTGACCATCAGGGTGATGATTCAACCAAATTGCTCCATGCTGCTGCGGTTCAGCCAGGCAATGAAGCACAAAAGTTGCCCCGCTCCAATGGAATAAGCGTGATGATCTCCCCGAACGGTCAAAGTGGTAAGAACCCACGGGAAGCCCTGAAGAAACTTGGATTACTGCGGGACTAATGGATGGTACTAATGGCCTTTCTCTGGGAACTTATTTCACAATTTATTCTGGGTATTTGGACTGTCAGCATTGAAAGGAAGAATGCTGAAAATGTCTCACATGAAATGGACTTCCACATAATTTGTGATGCCTTTAGTTTCGGCTTGGTGATCGATTTGCATCCCTAACAACCTGCTTAAGTAATTAACACAGTTTAATATATGCACTTTCTTCTGAATTGTTTTGTTAAGGCTACGTCCACATGAATCTGGGTACATTTGAAAACGGTGTTTCCATTTCGAAACACTGTCCATCCATTGAAAAGTTGACCGTCCACTCGGAAACATCTGAAAACGCAGGAATGTTAAAAGAAGATTAAGTACAACTTAACATTTATCTTATCTTGCGACCTGCTTTCGTGGTGTTATCTCTTAAGTGCGTCACAACTAAATGTGTCATAGCTTTCAAATGCCCACATTTTCAAAGGCCATACTAAAACTCGAAAATGCCATTTTCAAATTTATCCTCTTGGGATTTATTTTTTCCTTTTTTAAAGCTCAGTTTTTGCTGGACAAAAACATTGCTTCAGTGTGGGCCAAAACTTAGAGATGCCTAAATTTTAAATCCTCGTTATTAATGTCGTTATCCTGATTAATGTGGATGTAGCTTAAAACATAGGAAATGTAAATACATTTTATTTTGGCATAGAATTAAGATAATTATGGCTTCCAGATCACTTTCACTTGTATTATGTAAAATGTCAATGTAGTTTGCAGTATTTTCCTCCTAAAGAATTGAAACATTGCATTCCCACAAGACGAATATTCAATTATTCAATATTCTGATTATTTGTTTTCCAGTGGCTCAAATCTAATCATTGGTGTATATATTTCTTTGTTTAAAAGTGTTGTTCTCTCCTTTTAAATAAAAATAAAAGGTTGTTATTCTTGTAAAATAACTCATGCATTACATTCATAATAATTCAGGGATTCCTGTTAAATAAAGATTTGGATTACACCAAAGACATTAAGTAAAATCTGTAAATATGATTCATATTAAAGTTCGTGAAACGTTTGGAGTCCTCGTCTCTGACGCACAAATTCCTATCCATGTTTTTCTTGTCAACAGAGTCTCAGAGGTGAGGTAACATTCTGAGAGTTCCTTTCGTAACATCAGCTGCTAAGAGGCAGGAACTCGTCAAACCTGATCCGGTTTTGTGATCCGGGGTTAATGACCTGCTTTTCTTTGTTATCAACCATTTGAGCCTTCAGTGCATTGGACTGATCAAGTTTTCCGCTCATTTACGTGCTTTGTCAAGCGTAAGAATATCATTTGTCATTTGAACAGGTGCAGGAGTTTGTATGCTGTTTATTTTACAAAATATAATAAGGGCAGTAGACAAATAGACGGAACGATACAATTCTCTGCAGTACAATACAGCAGATGAAAAGACTTAAAACACAGGAAACAAATGACAAAAAAAAAACAGTCATCAAGTTATTATGACACACTCTATAGAGTCTATGGAGTGACAGCAAATGAAATGCCTTTGAGAGTGAAATCATGAATTTTAAATCCCATTTGACAGCATGAGAATTGATAAACATACCTGAGATAATTTCGTGCGTGCACATTTTATGTGTTTGTGTTTTAACTAATTTAAGACCTAGATCTAGCCTACTGCAATTTCTTAAACCTGGGATGCCCTCTAGTGGAAATTAAACGATCCACGTGAACATAATTTTTTTTTTCTTATTCAATTTGCTTAGGCTAATTAAATGAACTAAAGCAGCAGACATTTTTGACACATTTATCAAATACACTCAGAAAAAGAACTCATTGGACAAACTCAATTTAATTGAGGGTGGGTTTCCACATATTTGTGTAGCCCCAACTCATAAAAAACGAATTCATCAATTTTATCAAATACAGTTTAAATTATAACTTTGACTTTTTTGAATGTGTCAAACTTGTTAATTTGGAAAATCAATTATAAGCAGTCATTCATCATCATACACAATGTGTGACTTCAGGTTGAATGCTTAGGCTGTCGGCGCTCGGGGATCTATGCTAATGTCAGGAATTACGCCAGCCTTTTCTTAGATTTTCATTATATAGGGTGAATTCAGGTTGACTGGGACACTTTTTGCCATTGAGATGACTGGGGAAAAGTGTCCCAGTCAACCTGAATTCACCCTATATAATGAAAATTATAGCATTTTTAATTTTGTTTTGTTTTTCTATGTAATTGACTCACGAGGAAGGATGTGTTACCTTTTTTTTAAATTTCAACTACATAAAATCCTCGAACAACAGTAAGCTATAAATGGCTGAATTCGAAATGGCATGCTAGCATACTATTTTTATTATATCTGCCTTTAAAAAATGGCAGTACTTAATTTCAAATTTGCATACTGTGCATAGTATACATACTCCAGCGATAGAATTGAATGATATTCCGAACATAATCATTCTAAAAATTTGAATAACAACCCTGACAGTGGCGTCAACACTGACCAGGTGGACCCTGCCGAGAATGTAACCGTGTAAATCACCATAGCGCTGTTGTATCCTGGTGGGCTGGTTCATGAACAACCGTCATTGTGCCCTTGAGCGAGACACCTCAGGTTACTCCAGGAGGATTGTCCTTGTAAAACTGTAAGTCACTTTGGATAAAAGCCTCAGCTAAATGAGTAAGTAGTAATTAAATATCCACAGGAGGTCCAGATGGTCGGTTTCTAGGGGTCAGAGCTGTTTCCAGTCTCTTTAATGATAAATGAAGTGAGAGCAACATGTCTTTTTTGGGTTGCTGGTGTTCTGTTGTTAAACAGCAGAGCCGAAGCAAACTGTCCTGCTAACTTAGAAAGCAAGTAGCAATGCCGTTCATCTTAATTCAAGGGAAATGTTCACTATAATGCATTGAAATGCTTTATCTGAGTAGCTGTTTGTGACATTTAATTCTTTTAAATGGGACTTTTGCCCCTTTTCAAAGTCTTGATTTTGTTTTTATACTCCTAGTATAAGTTTTAATTTTAGTCTTGAATGTTCAAGAACACATTATTTTTCACATATTCTCCATTGTTGCAGCTCGTCTCTTCAGTCTGTCAGTGATGCTCTGTTTAGTTCCAGTCTCTATGAAGCCCCTCCTTCTGAAAAGCACAATGTACTGTATGTGTTGTGATTGGTCAAGCGCTTCGAGCATGTTTGGAAAATGTCCCGCCCATTACCACAACCGTGAGATTCAACACACTCCTTACTAACTCATCCAGGCTCCGCTCCTTTAGCTTATGCCTGGGGCGGGAATTATTTAAATTAATATTGTGAGGTGTTCGTTCCCGGAAGAAAACTCAAGACTACAATGGAGGCGTTTCAGGGAGTTCAGAAACACTGACGCTGATATAGAGAGGAACACCCGCTGGAGGGACTTTGTAACTTTGCAGAGCTTTTTCATGCTCAAACAGCAACATTACACACTAAAGAAAGATGAACATGTGAAAAAGCACAGAAGAAGAGAACAGTCTGTAAAAGTACATCTTTAATACACCCCCTTCCTTCACATCTCCTGAAGAAGAGGAAGCAACAAATTTGAAGAGAATGCCTTTTATTGCGACATCCTAGAGCGCTTTAACCACAGAGACTCGGCCACACATCTGGATGAAGATGGTGAATCAGACCCACAGGATGGCGGCGGTGTTACGTGCTCGGCCGCCATCATGATCTCCTCAAACAGAGGTTCTGGAGATTACTGCGGTTTTCAATAGCAAAGTTACGAAACCTTTGAGGTTTACCAGCAACCCCTTCAATGGCCTCCCAGAAGCACTAATAATGAAACAGATATTTAGACATTTCTGTGAAATAACTGGACAATTAGATGTAGAGCTGATTTATTTGTTTTTCTGTTTGTTGATATGGTGAGGGAGGAAATGTCCTAGGGAATGATAGTGCCATTATAGTCTGCATCAACAAAATTCCAGCAAAATACTTTTCATGTGAGTGAGTGCATTATCTACTAATTGTAATAACAGTGAAACCATGCAAATAATCTCATAGTCATCTATCTGTCTGTCCATCCGTCCGTCTGTCTGTCTGTCTGTCTGCCCATCCGTCCGTCTGTCTGTCTGTCTGTCTGCCCATCCGTCATCTATCTGTCTGTCAGTCTGTCTATCCATCCGTCATCTATCTATCTATCTATCTATCTATCTATCTATCTATCTATCTATCTATCTATCTATCTATCTATCTATCTATCTATCTATCTATCTATCTGTCTGTCTGTCTGTCTGTCTGTCCGCCCGTCCGTCTATCTATTTATATATCTGTCTGCCCGTCCGTCCGTCATCTATCTGTCTGTCAGTCTGTCTATCCGTCCGTCATCTATCTATCTATCTATCTATCTATCTATCTATCTATCTATCTATCTATCTATCTATCTATCTATCTATCTATCTATCTATCTATCTATCTATCTATCTATCTATCTATCTGTCCGCCCGTCCGTCTATCGATCTATATATCTGTCCGTCAGTCCGTCATCTATCTGTCTGTCCATCCGTCTATCTGTCTGTCTGTCCATCCGTCATCTATCTGTCTGTCCATCCGTCTATCTGTCTGTCTGTCCATCCATCTATCTGTCTGTCTGTCCGTCCATCCGTCATCTATCTGTCTGTCCATCCGTCTATCTGTCTGTCTGTCCATCCATCTATCTGTCTGTCTGTCTGTCCATCCGTCATCTATCTGTCTGTCCATCCATCTATCTGTCTGTCTGTCCGTCCATCCGTCATCTATCTGTCTGTCCATCCATCTATCTGTCTGTCTGTCTGTCCATCCGTCATCTATCTGTCTGTCCATCCATCTATCTGTCTGTCTGTCCGTCCATCCGTCATCTATCTGTCTGTCCATCCGTCTGTCTGTCTGTCTGTCCGCCCGTCCGTCATCTATCTGTCTGTCAGTCTGTCTGTCTATCCGTCATCTATCTATCTATCTATCTATCTATCTATCTATCTATCTATCTATCTATCTATCTATCTATCTATCTATCTATCTATCTATCTATCTATCTATCTGTCTGTCTGTCTGTCTGTCTGTCCGCCCGTCCGTCTATCTATCTATTTATATATCTGTCCGTCCGTCCACCCGTCCGTCCGTCATCTATCTGTCTGTCAGTCTGTCTATCCGTCCGTCATCTATCTATCTATCTATCTATCTATCTATCTATCTATCTATCTATCTATCTATCTATCTATCTATCTATCTATCTATCTATCTATCTATCTATCTATCTATCTATCTATCTATCTATCTATCTATCTATCTATCTATTTGTCCGCCCGTCCGTCTATCGATCTATATATCTGTCCGTCAGTCCATCATCTATCTGTCTGTCCATCCGTCTATCTGTCTGTATGTCCATCCGTCTATCTGTCTGTCTGTCCATCCGTCATCTATCTGTCTGTCTGTCTGTCTATCTATCTATCTATCTATCTATCTATCTATCTATCTATCTATCTATCTATCTGTCCGCCCCGTCCGTCTATCGATCTATATATCTGTCCGTCAGTCCGTCATCTATCTGTCTGTCCATCCGTCTATCTGTCTGTCTGTCCATCCGTCATCTATCTGTCTGTCCATCCGTCATCTATCTGTCTGTCCATCCGTCTATCTGTCTGTCTGTCCATCCGTCATCTATCTGTCTGTCCATCCGTCTATCTGTCTGTCTGTCCATCCGTCTATCTGTCTGTCTGTCCATCCGTCATCTATCTGTCTGTCCATCCGTCTATCTGTCTGTCTGTCCATCCATCTATCTGTCTGTCTGTCCGTCCATCCGTCATCTATCTGTCTGTCCATCCGTCTGTCTGTCTGTCTGTCCGCCCGTCCGTCATCTATCTGTCTGTCAGTCTGTCTATCCGTCCGTCATCTATCTATCTATCTATCTATCTATCTATCTATCTATCTATCTATCTATCTATCTATCTATCTATCTATCTATCTATCTATCTATCTATCTATCTATCTGTCTGTCTGTCTGTCCGCCCGTCCGTCTATCTATCTATTTATATATCTGTCCGTCCGTCCACCCGTCCGTCCGTCATCTATCTGTCTGTCAGTCTGTCTATCCGTCCGTCATCTATCTATCTATCTATCTATCTATCTATCTATCTATCTATCTATCTATCTATCTATCTATCTATCTATCTATCTATCTATCTATTTGTCCGCCCGTCCGTCTATCGATCTATATATCTGTCCGTCAGTCCATCATCTATCTGTCTGTCCATCCGTCTATCTGTCTGTATGTCCATCCGTCTATCTGTCTGTCTGTCCATCCGTCATCTATCTGTCTGTCTGTCTATCTATCTATCTATCTATCTATCTATCTATCTATCTATCTATCTATCTATCTATCTATCTATCTATCTATCTGTTTGTCTGTCTGTCTATCCGTCCATCCGTCCATCATCTATCTATCTATCCTTCTATCTATCTATCTATCTATCTATCTATCTATCTATCTATCTATCTATCTATCTATCTATCTATCTATCTATCTATCTATCTATCTATCTATCGTCCATCCTTCTGTCAGTCTGTCCATCCATCCATTAGCTCCTGTAGTCATCTAAATGCTGAGGATAACCAGCTAAACCCCGCCCCCTTGGTGTTTTTCTTGCATCGGATTTGCTGGCATATTATTGGAGGGCAGAGCTTTGGGGAAAATGGTTTGGTCAAAGGAATTTGGGTTGGTTTGATTCAGTGGCTCCTTTGGGAAATTAGCAATATGGCTAACCCTTCATAGCTGCTTTAACTAATCGTTGAGGGCTTGAGGAGACATGTTGTACTAGAAAAACACCAGAGGAATGAGGAATCATGGTATACAGGTAGGCCGAGACCTCATGAGAACATGTAGGCCTACTTACGGTAGCTGATTACCAGTGCAATCAACAAAGATAATCTTCAGAGCTCATATCTTCAGCAATTACCCTTACAGCGATGAACTCAGATGAAACCCTCCTCCAGGCCTAAGGGTGCAAAACACTTACTGCTTTGGTTTATTGGCTCATTAGAGACAAATCTGTCTGATAAGCTATACTGGAGCTGCTTCATTGTGTTTTGCCTTCATAGACAGCTGCCTTCTAAGGGAGCATCCAAATGAAATGGAACCTAAGTGCTACACAGATGCAGACAAGAGTTTGCCATAGTACACACATAACAAATGTAGTTTATGAAGTTTATTAAATAAAAAAAATGACATGCATTTATTTGACATGCTTTAATGACAGCAGCAAACAAGCTGATTTTAGGGCCTATGATGCCTTAAAATGCTGCCTAGGTAGTCTGCTCACTAGGTTTTGGAACAGAGCTTTAATCTTGGTCAGATGTCGTTTAATTGTGTCCTGAGAAGTTTCCACCTAATCTCCTCAGCCCTGATTGTGATACCAGACGATGTCGTGACTGTACTCCGGCCAAAACACATCACATCTTCTGATCTAAAACAAACCCTCATCTCATAGAGGTCTACATTATAGCTGTATCCACCAAAAAAAAAAAAAAAAAAAAACACTTGTAACTTATTTCATGTTGCTTTAATCCTGAATTTTTGTTTTTTTGAAGAATTCATATCGACATATATATTTATACAGATGGTCACGATAAAGTGCCATGCATCAAAACCCTGCCTAAGACCTGCACATGTTCACATTTTGAAGGTGTGTAAATAAGGACAGAATGTTACTTTTAATGTTCACATTTCACATTTTTCACATCTCTATCTGATGCTCATCGTCATCAGTTCAAGATTCAAGAGTTTTATTTGTCACATACACAGTTATATACAGAATATACAACCGGCAGTGAAATGTAAAATGGAGGGTTTCATCTGAGTTCATCGCTGTAAGGGTAATTGCTGAAGATATGAGCTGTATGATATGAGTTGTATGTTGTACTGCTCAGTATGAGCTCTAGATGTCCCCAGAGCGCACCTGGAGTTTCCATCAGATTACATAAATCCTCTTGATGCATTCCGCAATCTTTCGAATCTGTTTCTCCTATGAAAAGATTAAAGTCAGATGAGTCAGAATCCCATCAAGCAGATAAAGAGGGAGTTGTGTCGGCTTTCTGAGTGTCTCTTTCTGAGATGTAGCGAGACTGCACTCGGTTTAGTCTAATTGCATGACTCAGACTCTAGTATACTCAAGAACTGTGTGGGCAAATCCAGGTTGATGAAGCTTACAAGACAATCAAAATATTCTGCCTGCCGTTACAAAACATCTGTCCACTGGGTGGTCCATTCGACCAGTGTGACTAATGTGAAAGTACGTGGCAGAGACATAAGCAAGTCTGAGACCAGAGTGAAAATGCTTCTAAACATAAATGAGAAAACAATGAAATTTGCATTGTTTTCTCATTTATGTTTAGATGCAGATTATCAGGAAAACAATATGAATTAAAATCTGTATTGAAATATTGACATGCATATATATCCATTTAGATTTAATAACAGCAGAAAGCGCTTTATAGAATAATTTTAGCTTAAATGGATAGGCCTGTAGCCTATAATATATACATTTCTGTCATGGTAAGTCTCTGAGTGTTTGGCATGGTAATGGATATGACAATGCTGATGGGTTTGGTCTTGGTAAAATAGATCTGCTATGCTGCTGCTGTTATTTCTACTGATATTATTGCTTCTGTTATTGCTGCTGCTGTTATTGTTGCTGCTCATGTTATTGCTGCTACTGTTATTGCTGCTGCTGTTATTGATGATACTGCTGTTATTAATGCTGCTGTTATTGATGCTTCTGCTGCTGCTATTATTGCTGTTGCTGTTATTTATGCTGCTGCTCCTGTTATTGCTGCTGCTCCTGTTATTGCTGCTGCTGTTATTGATGCTGCTGCTGTTATTAATGCTGCTGTTATTGATGCTTCTGCTGCTGCTGTTATTGCTGTTGCTGTTATTTATGCTGCTGCTCCTGTTATTGCTGCTGCTCCTGTTATTGCTGCTGCTGTTATTGATGCTGCTGCTGTTATTGATGCTGCTGCTGTTATTGATGCTGCTGTTATTGCTGCTGCTGCTATTGATGCTGCTGCTGTTGTTATTGCTGCTGCTGTTATTGCTGCTGCTGTTATTGATGCTGCTGCTGTTATTGCTGCTGCTGTTATTGATGTTGTTGCTGTTATTGCTGCTGCTGTTATTGCTGCTGCTGCTGTTATTGCTTCTGCTATTGATGCTTATGTTGCTGTCATTGATGCTTCTGCTGCTGTCATTGACGCTTCTGCTGCTGTCATTGATGCTTTGGCTGCTGTCATTGATGCTTTGGCTGCTGTTATTGATGCTTATGCTGCTATTATTGCTGCTTCTGCTGCTGCTATTGTGCTTCTGTTACTGTTATTGCTGTTATTTCTGCTGCTGCTGATGTTATTGCTGCTGTTAGGGTGCGGATCCACTTGTCTGTGCGATACTGCGTCTGTGGCGCATTAGCATATAATGCGCCACACTCCACTTGAGGAAAGTCCATCAACATACAAATGAGTGAAAGCATCGCAACACCATGTTTCAGTTGTGTCGCAAAAGTGGATCTGTACCGTCATTGATGCTGCTATTATTGCTGCTGCTGCTGCTGTTGTTATTGTTATTGCTGTTGTTATCGATATTTCTGCTGCTGCTGCTGTGATTGCTGCTGCTGCTGTTATTGCTGCTATTGCTATGGCTGGTGTTATTGCTGCTGCTGCTGTTATTGCTGCTGCTCCTGCTGCTGCAAGTATGGGACTTGGTACTGCCAATACATTCACAAAACACTGCTGTGAACAAGTAAGACATGCTGCTGCTGTACAATATAGCATATATGAATTACCTAGCAGATATACACAGGTGGAACTAGGGAAGGTGGAGGGTTTCTGAAAGAGCTGCAACTGCTACAACAAATGCTGAACAAGTATTTGAAGGTTGAGCAGCGAGCAAACCAATCAGCTGAGTTAAGGGCCTATGCCAGTTTTATGACAGAACTTTGTATATATCAGAAGTTTAATTAATATTTTAAGCAAGTATTCATTAAATTTATCAAAAGTGACTATTCCAAATAAGTGTTTGAAAGTACTTTTGAACATTTTATTCATCGAGAAATCACTTTGCATCAACTTTTATTTAGAGGTTTATATAGGGAAAACCAACATTTGTCTCTGATCCAGAGCATCTGATCATCAGTTGTTCATGACAGCATGCATAGAAACTAAATTAAGCATGCTTTTACCAAATTTCAAAATAAATGTGAGGAATAGATTCGGTGCTGAAGGGAAGGTGTTTGAAAGCTTTGTGTCGTGACCCAGTTCTCACATTGTGACAAATGCACACCACACATCGAGAATATTACAGTGCTCCGAGAGGTGAAGTCATGCGAATCAAGCATGAAGCAGGTCGTTTAAAAAAGGCTAAGCATATAAAAACTAAACAGTAACTTCGGCGAGTGCAGTAATGATGGAGCGGGACAGGCTGAAGCTTGCCTCCGTCTGCCTTTGTTGAACTGTACTGGGGCTTGACAGGAGGAGGAAGTTTGGGGAAAGCTCGAGCAGAATGTTTAATGAAAGCACGGAATCTGTTATTCCACAAACACTATGGAGGAGTGACCCTGTGTTAACGTGAAAGCCAGAGGAATGCAATTATCTGGCAATATTGAACGGCATACCGGTTATCCTTCCAAAAAAAAGACTGTGTATCTCATTCACTTTGTTTGGATGTGTGAATAATGATGACTTGTTCTCCAGGACAAAAGCTGTGGTAAATTCCCTGTTATGAAACCGCGGAAAGGCCAAAGGTAAAAGCAAGCCATAATCACACCAGATGTCTGAAGTCGTGAAGGACCCTTCAGACAAGGGTGGCTAAGTTTCCATCCAGAAGTTTCATTTTTCCATCTGCTTGTAGTGAAAACGATTGGAGTTTTAGCATGAAGTCACACCTCTGGCATGCTTTTTTAATTGTTGCAGGGGTTAATTGTCTTCTGTCAAAAACACTGAATCATTTGTGTTTGAACAGGCCTGTTCTGACACGATTATTCTCGAGGCCTACAGTCTTTCAGTATGTGGGATGCACGAGCAGCTCGAAAGCAAATGCCTTGTGGATGCGAATCTGGGAGACAGATCGACACAGCCTTAAAGCCGAAATATGCAACCGAATATCAATTATCAGTTGCCCAACGTGACTCAAGTGCCCCAGAGTATGCGAAGCATCCCTGCTGCATGCAGTTTCAGAAGTTTGCGGTGAGATGAGAGAGAATCCATGAATTGCACGTGGCTCCCGGAGTGTCTGACCTCTGTTGCCCCACGGAAGCCGTTTCCATGGCAACCCCCCACTCACCCGCAGTCTGTCCCGCTGGTAATTGTGAATTCCTGCAAGGTCAGAAAGAGAGAAACTCGTCTGTGCACTTGGAGACATTGATAAAGCAAATTGCACTGGTTTAACATGACCCCCCCATCCCCAATTTGTTATTGAATGTTTAAGACACGATGTGCATTTAAGAGATAAAATCTTAAATAAACCATTTAGAGAAAAGTAAATAAATACAGATATAGAGATGATATAAATGCATTCTATGAATGATTGGCACATGCTTTAGTAAAGCCAAGTTTCCAAATTGTATCTTTTCAAGCCTGAGGGCAACAGCATATCATTGAAAACTTAAAATAGACCTTAAAAGAAACTTAAAAGTATACTTTAAGTTTGCTGAAGCAATAACTAAAATAAGAAAAAAGGGTTACAGTTTATTCTACAGTGTCCTTGTTACGTTACATGTATTTACCATAGTAAAAACAGTAAATTATGCATAATTGCATGCAACAAACCCTACCCTATAGTAAGTACATCAATAGTAGTTAACCAATATTACTCAGTACTTAAATATATGTACACTAACAATGACGCCTTAATAAAGTGTAACCCTTTATTTTAAGGTGCCCTGGTTACAGTGTAATTATACATTTAAGTAAGATTAGTTGCATGTAATTATGCATAACTTATAGTAAGCAAATTACTAGAAACTACATGTGTAACTAGGACACAGTAAAATAAAGTGTTACTGAGGATAGCCTTTGATTTGAATGTTCTTTAATGCATGCAACTTGCATTGAAGTTTCAGTACCATCACAATAAACAAGATGAATAACAGCTCTTTAGACATTAGCATATAATGCAGTTTTAATTTTCTCATGCCTCACCAATTACCAGCCAAATGCTAATGACTGCATTCATTTCTTTTACACTCTGTTGTGTTTTTAGATTGAAATAATTGGCAAAAGCATTAAATGGTCTATTAATTTGTTTGCATGCATTATTTTTTGGGGGGGGAACTTTACATTTTGCAAATATAGATCCATTGAGAGAGAAAGAGAGCGCAACGCGCTGTTATGCATCTCTCCTTCCTCTTCTCTCTCTCTCTCTCTCTCTCTCTCTCTCTCTCTCTCTGTGTCCTGCAGGACTGAAGATCATGAGCGCTCAACTCGACCGTGTTTCTCCTCCTGATCTCCGCGCGCACAGTCTCCGCAAGACCAAGAAATAACACACACACACACACACACACACACACTCTCTCTCTCTCTCTCTCTCTCTCTCTCTCTCTCTCTCTCTCTCTCTCTCTCTCTCTCTCTCTCTCTCTCTCTCTCTCTCTCTCTCTCTCTCTCTCTCTCTCTCTCTCTCTCTCTCTCTCTCTCTCTCTCTCTCTCTCTCTCTCTCTCTCTCTCTTATTCACAGCAGCGCCGGGAATAAAGCTTCATCCACGCTTGGACTCGAAGTCTCGCAGTTGTGCGCTTTTATTGAATTAGTCTCTGTCTGAAGGTTCAAGGTGTGTAACATGATGTTCATGTCTGTTCTGATGCGCGCTGGCTTTGGATTATGGAGCGTCGCTCTGATCGCCTTTGTCCAGCGGCCAGCCGGCGCTTCTGCCAGCAAAAACCCGCAAGGTAAGTTTCCCTCTCGCCCTCCACATGATATGTACCTTTTGGCTGAGGAATTACTCCGGGAAAAGAACTGTTTGATGATTTGTGCTTAGTAAGAACAACTTATGGGACACGGCTTTCCCCAAACACAGCGCTCAAGTAGACTTAAGCCGGTATTTTTACCATCTTTGAACTGTTTGTGCTGTGCAGGTGTTCATTGTAACTGTGGAGAATTTCATGATGGATCCATTTTCTCCTTGACAGCAATAATGATGCACCAAATATACTGTACTTTTTCTGTGCATTTGCAAGTTGATCCAGTCCAGTCTCTTTGAGAGTCGTTTTTGCTCATTGCATAGGTATGCATGTCAATTTTTTTTTTTTTTTTTTTTTTACAATTAGGGCTGCTTAAAAAACTGGATAAGAGCTCTAAACCACCTCTGTGTGTTTTTGAGTAAAGCACCCGAATCCAGAGGGCAGGACCCAAAATCAAAAAGTTAAAATTATAAACAAATGATCACAGGGTTTTTCTTAACTTATGGGGTTTGTTCCGCACCTGTAGAGGGTCGCCACCTCTAGAGCCACTCCATGCGTTTTATTAATATTAATTTTATTAGTTATGTCTAACTATTGCTTCAAATGCATAAAGATTCTGAAACAAATTACTTCAGATGCTCATAAAACTCAAATCCAGCCAGGCACTTTTATTTCCCCCATCTGTTTGAATTGAACATGTGAATGGATCGATATGGATTTCATTAGTTATGTGTATGTTTTCAAGAACATTGATGCATTATGTTTGTTTGTGAGCAGGTTTATGAAGTAATGTAGTCACTTAAATCAATATTTGGCTGTAAAACAGACTAGACTCTTAAAAATAAATGTTCTTTGTTAGTGTATACATTCTTACAAATTAAGGTTCCAAAAGAACAATTTACGGTTCCCCAAAGAACCTTTCAGTGATAAAAGAAAGGGTTTTTTATTATTTTTTTTTATAATCTGATGAACATTTTTCCTCAATGAGAATCTTTTGTGCAATGGAAAGGTTCCACACTTTCAAGAGTTTTTTTTCACAGTGATGCCATAGAAGAACCATTTTTCGTTCCCCTTTTAGCGATCACTTCTTAAAGGGATAGTTCACCCAAAAATGAAATTTCTGTCATCGTTTACTCTCCCTCAAGTTGTTCTTAATGTGTATGAGTTTCTTTCTTCTGTTGAGCACAAAAGAAGATGTTTGAAGAATATGGGTAATCAAAGAGATGTTGGTCCCCATTGACTTCCATCAAAAAATCCTATGGAAGTCAATGGGGTCCATCAACTGTTTGGTCACTGACATTCTTCAAAATGTCTTCTCACACAGGTTTAGACATGAGTTTGAGTAAATTATGACAGAATTTTCATTTTTGGGTGAACTATCCCTTTTAGAACCGTTGTTTTTTTTGTTTTGTTTTAATATGAAGAACATTTTAATCTAAAGAACCTTTTGTGCAATGGAAAGATTCCATGGATGTTAAAGGTTCTACGTGGAACCATCAATGCCAATGACGTAACTGTTTTATTTTAAAAATGGTTCTTTGAAGAACTGTTCACTGAAAGGAACCCCAAAATGGTTCTTCTATGACATCGCTGTGAAAACGTTCTTTTGGAACCTTTATTTTTAAGAGTGTAGATCTATTGGTGACCGAATAGCTCTGACATTTTTAGGGTCTCTAGAACCCTCTCAGAATAAAGACATCTCGACATCAGATCGAGGAGATCTAGATCCCAGCTGAGCACTCATTCCCCATCACTCACCGACATGCTCCCCGTACAAACAAACGTCAACAAATGGTGACTCCTGGGGCTCGATCCGTACCGACCACATGTTGCGCAGTTCCATATGTGGCAGAGAGCTGGAAAACATGGTCTCATGGAGGCCATTTAAAGGTATTTAGCACCATAAAGTCAAGTATTTGACATTCACCTGAGACCTGATCATGCTGCAGAGCCTGAAAGCGCGCACTAAACCTCTAGGTATTGACCATGCTCCCGCACGAGGACTGCATGAGGAATTCGATTTGTTGAGGTCCCGGCTAATGGACTGTTGCGCAAGCGTGACGCAATGATGTCAGCGGCCAGTCGTGTGCGTATGTGCATGTCTGGTATGTGTGCATTTACGTTTGGTGATGCTCAAAAGGTTTCCTGTCGCGCTGACAGGCCGTGTGGACGACAGAGAGAAAGGAACGGGAGGGAGCGGGCTGGGGGTTGTTGTGCATCTTGGGTGGTCTGCTTCCCATTGTGGGAAAACTCAATATTTACATTTTGTAATTAGAACTGCTTTCACTCTTTCATTTTCCACAACAAGGATTTACCCACATCTTACAGGGGAAGGTGGCAGCGTTGGGCCTAATGTCCTGCACCTGTTAGATGCTCAGGTCAGCGCTGCGCGCGCGCGCTGCGTGTGCGTGTGTGTATGTGTGTGTTTGAGATGATGTTGCAGAGAGAGAATCATGACAAAGGCTTGGTGGCGTACATTAAAAGTTGTTCTGCTTTTTGAGTTTTGTGCTCCAGATATCACAGCAGAGCTGTCGAGTTTGTGATAATGCACTGTGTCGTAATGGAGAGAGAAATTGCATAGCATAGTAGTTTATTTTGCTCTTTTTATCCCCCTTTTTTTGTTTGCTCTCTGTCATTTTTTTCTTGGTTGATGCCTAAATTCACTTTTGCTTTGCTTTACTTATCTATACTGTAAAAAGTTTAATTTCCATCTATCGGTTCTTTTTCCTTAGTTTTTTCTTTCTTGATTTCTTTCAGTTCTTTCTTTCTTTTTCCCTCTATATTGCTGACACACTTTCATTCACTGGTTGGTTCATTCATTCATTATTTCAGAAACACTTTAAATACAACCTGAAAGTCAGCATTTCTTTTCTTCTTTTGTTGTTCATTGGTTCTTGGATGTGAGCGTTTTGATTGTCAAACGCATCAGTGGCATATAAAACAGACAGCGAGTGATTAAAGTGTGCCGTTTGTCAGGTCAGTATTTATTAAACGCAGATGTTTCGCTATGTCCTTCTCCTACCAGCACTGTAGGATGATCATAATTCATTGAAATGACCATAATTCAGATTAAATGGGATAAGGAGGCTTTTAAAATCCCATGTGCAGCAAATGACTTGATGAAAAAAAATATCCTCATATTCTTGAGGTGCAGAAGGAGAGTGGCTCTGTCCACCACTTCTGAGCCTTTCTGGCCCGGAGCTGCTGGCTAACAGCGCCAAGGCAACCGGCGGTGAGGATGTGACATGCCGCAGCGGTATGTGTGTTGATGTAACCTCTAGTCCGTCTCCCCGTTCACCCCGAGGCAAAACCCCTGCCAAGCAGACCCTGCTGGACAACTCCAGTGTGGGAAATACACATTTCCCTTGAATAGCAGGAGCCCGAGAAGGAGGGGAGAGCAGGAGGCCTGACGGGGAGGGGTGGCGTGACAGCGGTTTGGGGGTTTGTTTGCTTTGTGTTGCCTTTCACTCAATGAAGTTGGAGTATTCTTTTGTGAGTCTGGAGCAATGGCCTTGTCAGAGGCGGGGACAGATGATCTCTCAGCTCTTCGATTTAGAGAATATCTGGAGCAGCCGTGTAGGAGAGAAATAGTGAATGAGATCTCTTTATTATCTGTGTTGCTTCTTGACTGCCAGATTAAATTGAGAAAATGTAGTTTTATGGTTCTCGGATGAAAAATAAAATTTTCAAGATTTTCAAAGAACATCCTAATGTCTCAAACTGTGCTCCGACACCAACATTTTATAATCAAAAGTCATTGTAATGCGAACTTAAAATGTTTATCATTAAATTCTCCAAAAAAACTAATTATATGAGCATCCATTTGGGCAAAGAGATCTCAGCAATGTCTCAGTTGTTTCTCCTGCAACATGTCCTCCAACCAACATGCCTATATAGGTCGTTTGTCACTTCCCTGAAATACAACCCATAGGAGCATTTACTAAAGTTGCACCCCTATCGACAACAGGACACTTACATCTTAATGCTTTGTTTCCTTTTATTTGCGTCATATTTCAGGTTTTGCGTAGCTCAATTGATAGAGCATTGCAAAATACAACATCATGAGATCATGCAATCATGGGTTCGATCCCAGTGAACGCATGTGCTTATAAAGTGTATATGCACTATAAATCACTGGGTAGGTTTAGGAGTGGGTGTAGTTGTTAATAAAAAATGGAAATTGTTTAAAATGGAAATATGATAAATGGTGATAAAAAGTCTACACTGCATTTAAATGAACAAACATTTTGATTGGTAACGACAGTCATGCGTCATTTCATGACGACAGACATAACACGACACTGTCATTATTTTTTACACCAGCTAGAGGGCGCATGACTTTAAAACGTAAATAAAGGTCGTAATAATGTGCTTGAAAAAACGACCTATAGAGTGTTTTTTTTTTTTTTTTTGGAGGACAGTCTGTTCTCCTAGACTGCCATGAGACTGAATAGAGAAAATTGAGACTCGCCAAAGTTTAGTGCTTCTCAGATGTTTCTCTCAAATTAAAAGAGCCTATGTTTGTCTCCTTAAGGGTTTCAGAGGACATTTTAACATCTCAAACTTTGCCAAGACACCAAAATCTAGAATCAAAATTTCAATATGAACTTCAAAAGTTTATCATCAAATTCTACCAAAATTAAATTATCTGAACATTTGGACAGAAAAAAACCCTGAGATCTCAGTAATGTCTCAGCTGTTTCTCCTAGACTACAGTGTCAGAAAAAAAGGTACATTGCTGTCACTGGGGTGGTACCCTAAGGTACAAAACTGAAAAGGTACTGATATGTATCTTTAAGGAACTAATACACACTCTTAAAGCACCGATGTGTACCTTTAAGGTACTAATACCTGGTACATTCCTGACACTTTGGACCCTCTTCAGTTTGCCTATCGTCCCAATAGTTCGACTGAAGATGCCATCTCTCATGTCCTAAAAAAAAAAAAAAAGTGGGAACTACGTAAGGCTGCTATTTATTGACTATAGCTCAGCCTTTAACACCATAGTTCCCACCAAGCTAACCTCCAAACTCCTGGATCTCGGCCTGAATCCTTCTCTCTGCCACTGGATTGAGGACTTCCTCACTGGCAGGCCTCAGGTGGTGAGAATAGGCCAGTCCACCTCCTCCTCCATCACCCTGAGTGTGGGAGCTCCACAGGGCTGTGTCCTGAGTCCCCTGCTCTACTCTCTCTACACGCATGACTGTTTGTCCACACACAGCTCCACCTCTATCATCAAATTTGCTGATGATACTGTTATCCTGGGCCTCATTTCCAACAACAATGAGACGGCATACTTGGACGAGGTGGAGCATCTAACATCATGGTGCCAGGACAACTGTCTCTCTCTGAATGTTGGCAAGACCAAAGAAATGATTGTGGACTTCAGGAAGAGACAGCAACGGACATACTCCCCCCTCATGATCAGCGGGTCACCAGTAGAGAGAGTGAGCAGCTTCAAGTACCTGGGAGTAAACATCTCCAAGGACCTGACCTGGACTGCTCACATTCAGACACAGGTGAAAAAAGCCAGGCAAAGACTGTACCACCTGCACCAGCTGAGGAAATTCAGGGTCTCACCAGCTATCCTGAAAACTTTCTATTTAGGGGCGATAGAAAGTGTATTAACTCAGTGCATCACAGCGTGGTATGGGAACAGCACCAGTCATGACCGCAAAGCCCTGCAAAGAGTCATGCGCTTATCCGGCGTATCTCAGGGTCAGCTCTCCGTCTCTGCAGGGCGTCTACACCAAGCGCTGCAAAGGTAGAGCTACTAAGATCATCAAGGACTCTAATCACCCTGCAAACCCTCATTTCACGCTGCTGCCATCTGGTAAGCGCTTCCAAGCCTGATGGCCAAAACTGAGAGACTCAGGAGGAGCTTCTTCCCCAGGCCATCAGACTCTGAACTTAACATCACGTGACTTCACGTCAGGATAAACATCGATACACTGACATTGCACTGCACTTTCTGTTCTCGTTGTTACTGTGTAACAACCTGTCATAAACCTGTTTGCACATTATACTCTTATACATTTGTTAACCACATATTTATAAGTCTACAGTTTACTCACTGCACAGTTTACCTCACTCATTTTATTTTATTTCTTACTTTTTTTATTCTTTTTCTTCTTTTTTTATTTTTTTCTTCTACTATGACTTGATTATTTATAATTCTACAGATATAGATATATATATATATATATATATATATATATATATATATATAGTACTTTTTATATCCTATTTCTATTATAATTTCCTCCTAGTGTTTTTAACTGTGAATTTGCACTGTCCATGGAGCGGACCTGTTTACATTTCACTGCCGGTTGTATATTCTGTATATAACTGTGTATGTGACAAATAAAACTCTTGAATCTTGAATCTTGAATCTAATACACACTCTTAAAGCATCGATGTGTACCTTTAAGGAACTAATACGCACTCTTAAAGTACTGATATGTACCTTTTAAGTATCATCATATTCTCCCCAAAACAAATGATATGAGCATGCATTTGGGCAGAAAAAAACTACAACACTGAGATCTCAGTAATGTCTCAGCAGTTTCTCCTAGACTGCAATGAGATTGGATGGAGGATGATTGACGTCTCCCGCTTCTCAGATGTTTCTCATGAGGAAGACGACCCCAGTATTCTTCTCACACACGTCTCCTCTAGAGTTTCACAGGAGATTTGAATGTCTCAAATTATGCTCAGATTGGCTGAGCTTTAAAATATGCAATCAAAAGTTATTTCACGGTCATCTTCAAACATTTATCATCAAATTCTCGCAAAACAACTTGTATGAGCCAACCAACTATTCCAACAACTATTCCATCCTGAGCAATGACAGAAAAACTTTTGAGCAAAACAAATTCCCACTGTGACATTTGCAACATTGTTGGTTGTTATAAGGGTATTTCATAGTTGTTTTGTTGTGGCTTTGGTGAAGTTTTATTGTTTATTTTGTGGATGTAGATGTTTTTGGGGGGTTTTATGTTTAATGCATCTAGCCAGTTGTCACCCCATACCCCCTTGTTTTTTAAAGGTTTAAAAAATGTCTGTCTTTTTCACAAATGCTTCGCTTACTCTCCATTTAACCCACAATCCAGAAAGTCTCTCACCATTTTTTTCTCCTCTCAATATTCCATTTTTATCCCAAAGTGGAGTGTGTATTTTTGAGGCAGAAGTTAAAGCGTTTATAGTTGGCCACATGGCGAAGTATGTTTACTGTTCACGTGTCTAAGTGTACAAAACCCAAAAAGCACAGACTTTCTGCTACTGTGAGAATTTTGTGAGGTTTTTACCGATTGACGACATGCAACAGGAACAGGAGCGCAATTGACAATGGAAAGAGATGAGCCTTAAGGCCTGTTCACATCAAGAATGATAACTATAGAGTCCACACCACGGCTATGATGATAACGATATAGAGGAATATTGTAAAAAAAAAATTGCTGCCTTAAATTAAGTCCAATCAGCTTGAATGTTTAATTTCAAGTCATTTCAACTTAAATTACATTCACTTGTTGAATCTTGTATAACATACAAATGTCATTGCTTAACTTATTTTAATGAGTTAAAGCAATGTAAAACATATGCTGTCATAACTTATTGATCATATAATTTTTTATAGTGAACAATATTGTTGGGATCGCTTTCAGAACAATTGTTTTTTTCTAGCTGTTGAGCGATAAAACACTGGCAGCCAATCAGAATCAGTTTGAATTTAAAGGCTCGCGTATTTAAAATGGCTGTTGACATTGTGGAGAAGTTAATCGCTGAGGTCCAGATAAATCCACAAGTCAAACCCTTTTCAAGGACACTTTAAAGAAAATGATATATGGAAAACAATAAATGGTGAGAAGTATTAACGGAGATGAGCTCATTATGCCAGGCTAATAAACAGTGAAATTACATAAAATTGTTGCTTTTATTCCACTATATTGACTAGTGGTCGACCGACATTGTTTTTTGATGACTGATGCCGATATCTTAGTGAGCAGGGTGGCGATATATAATATGTATAATTTGTATTTATTTAAATTAGAAATATACATGAAAATAAATTAATTCTTTAAAATAAACATGCTTATACTTTAGATGGCAACTTCTTGATTCTGCAGTCCTATTACAGTATTTTTCACAAATAAAGTAATTGTTTAAAAATATATGAATTAAAAAGGAAGTAAACACTTGTAGCAGGGCACTCAGTAATCTTGTAAATTTGTGTACACTGGTAATCTTTTTTTTTTTTTTTTTTAACACAAAATTTACATACATGGCATGATTATGACATAGAGGGCAACTGATTATAGCTAAATAACTAACAACTAAATAAAAGTTTGCCACGCCGTCAAAATAAAAGTCCCGTTTCTACACATCGGCCAGTTAGAAAAACTATAGATATATCGGCCTTGGCGATATATGGGCTGACCACTATTATTGACTATGCCAGCTAAATTCACCGTTAGATTAGATCGATTACACTAGATGTCCTCATCATGCATGTTGAGTTAATCTGCTGGTTAAAGCTGTGCAAATGTAAACAGCAAAAATCTTCAGTGACATGTTGTACACACTTTGACCGTTATTGTTCATTGGTGTGGACGCAAATATAGTTATTGTTCTTGGTGTGAATGAGACTTAAGTTGATCAGCTAATATATACACTCACCTAAAGGATTATTAGGAACACCATACTAATACTGTGTTAGACCCCCTTCCGCCTTCAGAACTGCCTTAATTCTATGTGGCATTGATTCAACAAGGTGCTGAAAGCATTCTTTAGAAATGTTGGCCCATATTGATAGGATAGCATCTTGCAGTTGATGGAGATTTGTGGGATGCACATCCAGGGCATGAAGCTCCCGTTCCACCACATCCCAAAGATGCTCTATTGGGTTGAGATCTGGTGACTGTGGGGGCCATTTTAGTACAGTGAACTCATTGTCATGTTCAAGAAACCAGTTTGAAATGATTCAAGCTTTGTGACATGGTGCATTATCCTGCTGGAAGTAGCCATCAGAGAATGGGTACATGGTGGTCATAAAGGGATGGACATGGTCAGAAACAATGCTCAGGTAGGCCGTGGCATTTAAACGATGCCCAATTGGCACTAAGGGGCCTAAAGTGTGCCAAGAAAATATCCCCCACACCATTACACCACCACCACCAGCCTGCACAGTGGTAACAAGGCATGATGGATCCATGTTCTCATTCTGTTTACGCCAAATTCTGACTCTACCATCTAACAGAAATCAAGACTCATCAGACCACGCAACATTTTTCCAGTCTTCAACTGTCCTATTTTTGTGAGCTCGTGCAAATCGTAGCCTCTTTTTCCTATTTGTAGTGGAGATGAGTGGTACCTGGTGGGGTCTTCTGCTGTTGTAGCCCATCCGCCTCAAGGTTGTGCGTGTTGTGGCTTCACAAATGCTTTGCTGCATACCTCGGTTGTAACGAGTGGTTATTTCAGTCAAAGTTGCTCTTCTATCAGCTTGAATCAGTCGGCCCATTCTCCTCTGACCTCTAGCATCAACAAGGCATTTTCGCCCACAGGACTGCCGTGATACTGGATGTTTTTCCTTTTCACACCATTCTTTGTAAACCCTAGAAATGGTTGTGCGTGAAAATCCCAGTAACTGAGCAGATTGTGAAATACTCAGACCGGCCCGTCTGGCACCAACAACCATGCCACGCTCAAAATTGCTTAAATCACCTTTCTTTCCCATTCTGACATTCAGTTTGGAGTTCAGGAGATGAACCACACCCCTAAATGCATTGAAGCAACTGTCATGTGATTGTTTGATTAGATAATTGCATTAATGAGAAATTGAACAGGTGTTCCTAATAATCCTTTAGGTGAGTGTACATTTGCAATGTTTTTATTGCCAAGGCTTTTTAGGTTGTGTAGAATCTGCGATTTCGGACCTAGGTTGTTTTCTCACATCAATGGCTGCATGCAATACGCTGTGTTTTCCACCATCTGGCAACCCGGGTGTCGAAATACTATTGGGTAAATTGGCAGTGGGCGGGATCACACAAGAGCAAAACAAAAAAATAGAACTTCCACACCGAACGCTCATTTTGAAGTAGAATAACTGGCTGTGGCTGTAGCGGCGAAACAATTAGATGAACTTAGCATTTTCCTAAATATCTGCAAACATATTATGGCACTTTTATGCTTCAGTACAGTAAAAAATGCATACAGCACCTTTAAGTAATGGAATAACAAATTTTGCCATGACTTATTGATCATATAAATTTTTTTTTTTTTTTTTTTTTTTTTTTTGCTGTGAATGTACTTTGATATACACCATGGTTCTGAATAGGAGCTGAACATTTTCAGAAAATGTTATAACATGGTATTACTACTTTGTACTTCATAAATCTAACAAAATCTGCTTTGTTAATAAACAAGCATAATATATTCTCTCAAATATCTCCTAATACACTCTAAATAATGCTGGGTTAAAAACAACCCAAGTTGGGATACATTTACTTGTGAAGCAAGATTGTGTAAGATACACTCTAAAAAATGCTGGGTTAAAAACAACCCAAGTTGGGTTGAAAATGGACTAACCCAGCGATTGGGTTGTTTAAGCAAACATTTAACCCAGCCGCTGGGTTAAAACAACCCAATCGCTGGGTTAGTCCATTTTCAACCCAACTTTTTAGAGTGTATCTTACACAATCTTGCTTCACAAGTAAATGTATCTTGTTTTAAAGTATGTTTAGATACAACATTATACACTCTAAAGAAATTATGAGTTGTTTCAACTTGAAAATTTTAGTCAAATATGGACAAACCCTAAAACCCATCCGTTATGTTAAAATTTAAATTTTAACCCAACGGTTGGGTTGTCCAATTTCCAAAAACTTTCCAAAACTTTCCAAAATCCTCGAAGATTTCCAAATATCCTGGAAAGGTTTTGGAAACTTTGCAACCCTATTATTAAATGATTACCATATTCATGACATGGTGTTACCACTTTGTACTTCATAAATCGAACAAAATTTGTTCGATTTATATTCTCTCAAAATTTATATTCTCTCAAATATCTCCTAATATCTTACACAGTCTTGCTTCACAAGTAAATACATCTTGTTTTAAAGTATGTTTAGATATTTTTACTGAAAAACAAGACAAATGAATGATTAATGAAATAATTTACTGCAGTGTTAAGAGACTATATTCATGAAGAGTTAAGCGTATTTCTTAAAATGAAAGCCAGTTGGAGTGGAACAGCTTTTCTCTCTAATATAATCGTTGGTGACCGTTAGCAGTCAAGACGGGTGGCTTTTTTTCTCGTCGCAGGCATCGTTAGGAGACAGAAGGAAAGCAAACATGCCTCAGCTAATTAGCGGGCTGGGCTGGAGGTATATACATAGCCTGTGTGCGCTTTACGCTCTAACGTACAATTACTAAGCCAGAAGTGACACTGCTGGGTTTAGATCATTAAGAGTTTACACTGATGGTGCGGTCAGCTTCAGAGGAAGTGTGGAGACCACATCTGTAGGTGTTAGCGAGAGCGCGTGAATGCCTCCCTAGTTAAACGTGTGAATGTCACATGAGGAGGGAGGAAATACATCTTAATTGAAGCCTTTTATGGTGAAACCAGGGTTGGATTAATGCATTAAACAACTGCGTTTTGTGTTTTTAACACTGTGCGTTCTGTGTTTGTGAGTTCAGTTTAGGATTAGTTAAAAACGAATATATGAATTGTAACAAAAATCTGTTCTAAGAATGTTTTGCTGTTGTTTTGGAACGTTCACTGACTGTTTAAAGTGTCCAGTTTTTAAACATTCTGAACATTTGTTAAGCGGATGTTAATGGAACGTTCCATTTTATCATTTTGCAAACATTAGGAATCATTTAAAAACAACAACAAAAAAAAAACATTAGATGAACGTTCCATGAATGATATATTTTTGTGCTGATGTTTTGAGAACATTATTAAATACCAGATCAAACAAAGAACGTTCTGTTAATGTTACTGGAGGAACGTTTGTTCTTAACTTTGAGAGAACCTTGCCAGAACGTTCCAAAGCTCTGAGAATGAATTCCCTGTTAGCTGGGTAGTCGTGAAACGTATGAAGTTTCGAATGTTTTTAACAAAACCCGTCGGTGTTGCACCTCGTGATTTCCTGGATCTTCACATGCACATGTAAAATCCAGAGTGTCTTAGACAGGCGTCTGTTTTAAGCGTCTCAGTGGCAGGAGTGCAGTTAACACAAGGCTAAGGTAAAGGCCCCATAAAAATACGGAAAAAGAAGTATGTATTTATGCTAAGTATTGTACACTTTAAATGTGCAATTTCATTTGAAATGGCTTAATAAAGCTCAGATGCTTAAACCTTTTATTTTACGTAAATTAAAGATTCATAGTGTTTTGATGTTTTATGATGTGGTGTTTAAATTTTTTTTGCATGACAGTGACATATCTCTGTTATAGGGACTAAATGCTATAATAGTTTCATGATCAGTTAAAAGTAGTACCACTAAACTTGTCAAAGGCAGGTGTGGCAAAAAGTTAATTCTGGTCCCTTCCTGTAAGAGTATCACGAGAGAGAGGCTTCACGTCTAACAGATGGCAGGGAGGGAGATATTGGAGAAACCTGATGTTGAGATGATCTGGTCACAGCTGCGTCAATCAAGAGTTTCTAGACCGAAGTGAGAGAACTGACTGTAGGAGATAGAGCTCTCCTCACCCTACTAGAGAGATGTTCAAATATAGAGAGATGCCCTTTGAGCTTTTTTTTTTTTTTTTTGATGTGATGATATTCACATAAAGATTTTCATCTTTGAAATGTCTGAAAGTGTACCTGAGGTCACCCTTCACTGTCTGCTAAAGCTGTTCTCTATTGAGGATGAGATCAGGCAATATGGAGCCTTTGATAAAGCTCACCGTGTCAAGTGTGAGTCTCAGAAACCGCCTGTCTGTCTGTCTGTCTGTCTGTCTGTCATCTATCTATCTATCTATCTATCTATCTATCTATCTATCTATCTATCTATCTATCTATCTATCTATCTATCTATCTATCTGTCTGTCTGTCTGTGGTATTTCTATCTATCTATCTATCTATCTATCTGTCTGTCTGTCTGTCTGTCATCTATCTATCTATCTATCTATCTATCTATCTATCTATCTATCTATCTATCTATCTATCTATCTATCTATCTATCTATCTATCTATCTATCTATCTATCTGTCTGTCTGTCTGTCTGTCTGTGGTATTTCTATTATCTATCTATCTATCTATCTGTCTGTCTGTCTGTCTGTCTGTCTGTCTATCTATCTATCTATCTATCTATCTATCTATCTATCTATCTATCTATCTATCTATCTATCTATCTATCTATCTATCTATCTATCTATCTGTCTGTCTGTCTGTCTGTCTGTCTGTCTGTCTGTCTGTCTGTCTGTGGTATTTCTATCTATCTATCTATCTGTCTATCTGTCTGTCTGTCTGTCTGTCTGTCTGTCTGTCTGTCTGTGGTATTTCTATCTATCTATCTATCTATCTATCTATCTATCTATCTATCTATCTATCTATCTATCTATCTATCTATCTATCTGTCTGTCTGTCTGTCTGTGGTATTTCTATCTATCTATCTATCTATCTATCTATCTATCTATCTATCTATCTATCTATCTGTCTGTCTGTTTGTCTGTCTGTCTGTCTGTCTGTCTGTATTTCTATCTATCTATCTATCTATCTATCTATCTATCTATCTATCTATCTATCTATCTATCTATCTATCTATCTATCTATCTATCTATCTATCTATCTGTCTGTCTGTCTGTCTGTCTGTCTGTCTGTCTGTCTGTCTGTCTGTCTGTCTGTCTGTCTGTCTGTCTGTCTGTCTGTCTGTCTGTCTATGTCTATCTATCTATCTGTCTATCTATCTATCTATCTATCTATCTATCTATCTATCTATCTATCTATCTATCTGTCTGTCTGTCTGTCTGTCTGTCTGTCTGTCTGTCTGTCTGTCTGTCTGTCTGTCTGTCTGTCTGTCTGTCTGTCTGTCTGTCTGTCTGTCTGTCTGTCTGTCTGTCTGTCATCTATCTATCTGTCCGTCCTTCCGTCCGTCTGTCTTGAAAATATAAAACATAATCTAATAAATAGCAAAGTATTGGAAGCTAGTATCCACACACATTATGCATAATATATGCAGATACACTGTGCAAAGTCTTGAAAGAAAGAGAGTGTTTTGGTTGTCAAATCTTTAAGCCGTGAACAGAATTAAGAAGGTAACAGTCTGTCCGCGCTCACCTTCTCTGAACATCCCAGGCTGATTGGCTTCATTTAGCAGTGTACATAAACTCTCAGCCGGAACTAGTCACAACCCTGAACGGATTTAAGTGAAAGTGGATAAAAAATCCAGCCTCATTCTCTTTAATTAGGCTTTTCTTGCATGCCACGGATGGCCGTGTCCTCAGACGAGCCGTCAGAGGCGCGCTGGAATCCGAACTGGTTGTCCGTCAGCGGCCCTGCAGGTACCGGCGCTGTTTGCACAGAGGTGTTTGTGATAATCCCACTCCTGTTAACAAAACACAAGCAGGGCCGCTGGAGCAAAGCGAAGGCTTATTCACAGTGATGTCAGGCACCGAGTGGGATTATACGACTGGAATGTCAGACATGAGGAGAATCTATATTTAACAAGAATGATATATATATATATATATATATATATATATATTCCTGTAGAGCCTTTTTGTTATTCTATGAATGTCAAGATTTCTAAAAGCAGGCGCACAATGGCTTGTTGTATTAATTTTAATTCTGTTGTAGGTCTGCAACACATTGTTCCTGCTCAAGGGAATTAATTCTTTTCATGAGACTTCCTTCCATTTGTTGTGGCGTATTTATCGATATCAGGACTCAGACGCCGAGGGCTGAGCAGCCGCAATGTCAGTATAAAACCCTCTGACTCACATTTTCCTTCATGACATCAAATTAATGCCGTCTCGATTCCCAAGAACACGCAAACCATGCCCACGACAGAAGTCCTGTATTAACCTCGATGTGATTGTGAGTACTCTTTTGCATTATTTATAACTAATAGTGGCTGGTAGTGTTGAACACTATGTATCATTACTGAATGAATGAATACGGTCAGTTCAGAGTCAATCAACACTCTAAGAAATGCTGAGTTGTTTCAACACATGTTTGGGTCAAATATGGATAAACCCAACCCCCGTTGGTTTATACGATTGGGTTCATATTTGACCCAAACATGGGTTGAAACAACCCTGCATTTTTTTAGAGTGCGTAGATGGGTAGAAATAACAATCGTTCTCATTCTTTCGCTAATTGAAATCACTGATAAGTGTACTCTAAAAAATGCCGGGTTAAAAACAACCCAAGTTGGGTTGAAAATGGACAAACCCAGCAATTGGGTTGTTTTAACCCAGTGGTTGGGTTAAGTGTTTGCTTAAAACAACCCAATCGCTAGGTTTGTCCATTTTCAACCCAACTTCCTGAATGAATGTTCCTTCATAGCCTACGTTTGGCGTTTTACTCCTGACGATTGCATTTAAACTTGTGTTTATTTGTGAAACGGATTAACCCAGCAACTGGGTTGTTTTAACCCAGTAAATGGGTTGTTTTAACCCAGCGGTTGGTTGGGTGAAATGTTTGCTTAAAACAACCCAATCGCTGGGTTAGTCCATTTTCAACCCAACTGGGGTTGTTTTTAACCCAGCATTTTTTAGAGTGTTCCTTCATAGCCTACGTTTGGCTTTTTATTCCTGACGATTGCATTTAAACTTGTGTTTATTTGTGAAGATTATCACGATTAACAAAATGTGTAAGAATCATAAACTTTTGTTGGTCGCAGAGCTTATTTTTTTTGCAATAATCTGAAAGCCTTTCCAATCCTATTAGGTTATTGTTGAGGGAGCCTGGGGTCCGTTCTTCGGACGTCGCTAACTCAGTTAGCTGGATTTGATTGGTGATGATTTTGCATGATCTTGGATTGTTTGGTTGGACTTGCTGTCATAGCAACAGGTCCATAAACTTAAACCTGCTCGGGAGCAGCTCATTTCATGTTTTTTTTTGTCTTTTTACGCGTTAATACTTAAAATATGTCCCAGCCAATGCTACTAACCAGTGTTCCTTTCTTAACCAGGGGCAATAATACTTTTTAATAATAATAATATAAAAATTAATTTGAAAATAATATTTATATAGATCATTGGTGATGACCCATATTAGTGGCTTGATGCAGATAACTTGATCTTGACCCTTAAGAAACTTTAGTAGATAAATGTTTAGTATATTAATGCTGTCAAAAAAAAAAAAAAAACCTGCACATTTAATTGACCTTTTATAACTTTTATGTCATTTTGGTTGCTTGGCTGTTTCCTTATAAAGGTCCAGTTTTTCATCAGGTGTCTTTTTGTAATTATATGATGTCACTACGTTGCTGTCTTGACGCCAGCCAATCACTGCATTGCTGATCGTGGTTTCGAGTATGCATCTGCCCTCTTCAGGGAACACAAGAACACGCAGTAATCTCAGATAACTTAATCCAGATATTTGAATCCAATCCGCAAATTAGTTTGAAGGAAATTAGCCAGAGATCAGTTATCACGATTAAAAGATCTGGATCTGTCATCATACAAAAAAATGACATTGCTGTCACTGGGGCGGTGCCCTAAGGTACAAAACCAAAAAGGTACTGATATGTACCTTTAAGGAACTACACACTCTTAAAGTACCGATGTGTATCTTTAAGGTACTAATATGTACCATTTAGGGGTGAGTAAGGTACAAAGATGTACCTTTTCACTTTTGTACCTTAGGGTACCGCCCCAGTGACAGCACTGTACCTTTTTTTCTGAGAGTATATCATCTCAGATGTATTAAGCAAGGTACAAAGAATGGACCCCAGGGTGACCCCCAGAGTTGGCCTACAAAAATATGTCATTGCTGCAAGTGTTTGAGTAGGTGTGTACAAATTTTTGACTGGCAATGTAGTGACAATTGTATAGAATACTGAAAAAAAAAAAAAAAAAAAAAAGATCTTACTATTTTTTATGTTTTCCTGTACAAATATTTAAACATTCTTAAATCAAAATTAATTTACTTGAAAAGCAAAATGAGATAAGATATTAATTCTTGTTTTCTGAAAAATGTCTGCCAGAAATGTATAATAGTTTTTCCTTTGTTTATTTTTCTGACCCCATTCACAGATATTTTTTGTTTTGTTTTAAAGGGACAGTTCACCCAAAAAATTATCCGATTATTTACTCTCCCTCAAGTCACCCTAGGTGTGTATGACATTCTTCTTTCAGACAAATAAAATAAAAAGAGTTATATTAAAAAAGTCCTGGCTCTTCCAAGCTTTATAATGGCAGTGACTGTTGGGTTATTTTTGAAATCCATAAAAGTGCATCTATCCATCATATAACTGCTCCACACGGCTCCGGGGGGTTAATAAAGGCCTTCTGAAGCGAATAGATGCGTTTGTGTAAGAAAAATATCCATATTTAAAAATAACAAGCTTCCAGCGGTCAGTGATACGCAAAGTGAAAGAGTAACCCTTGACCCTTGACCCTTGACGCATGTGTACTGACGAACGCAGAAGCACAGAGGATAGAGCAAAACAAGACACCAGTCATGAATTAGAGTCTAAAATGAGAATTTTTAAAGAGAAATGCCAGAGGATTTCTATATAAGAGAAGAGGGGCTTGAGTTTGTTGCCCAGCCCGATCCACGAGAGGCGTCAAAGCTTGAGATGCTCCTGTACATCCCGTCAGGGGTTACTCTTGTAGTGCAGGTCGACTCGCGTACCGCTGACTGCCGGAAGCTAGTTATATTAGTCTATAAATATGGATATTTTTCTTACACAAATGCGCCACTTCGCTTCAGAAGGCCTTTATTAACACCTGAAGCTGTGTGGAGCAGTTATATGATGGATAGATGCACTTTTATGGACTTCAAAAATGAACCAACAATTAACTGCCATTATAGGGACTTTAATGCCCTTAAAAGCCAGGACTTTTTTAATAGAACTCTGATTGTGTTCGTCTGAAAGAAGAATGTCATACACACCTAGGATGGCTTGAGGGAGAGTAAATCATGGGATCATTTTCATTTTTGGGTGAACTATCCCTTTAAGAACATCCATTTTTGAATGAATATACTTCCATTGTCATCACACTAGTATCTGCGTAGCTAAATCTAAATTCTTCTGCCAAATTATATATTATCTTGACACTGTACTATTATATATTTTCTTAGCTTGCGTTTCCATGAACAGTATTGAAACTTTTGTGAAGGTGGTAGCCTACCAAAGGCCTACAAGCTCAATATTTCTTCATCTTCCTTTCTTTTTCACCGCATTTGTGCTGTAAGCATCAGTAAACGCACACAAGCATCAAGTCCGGATTCTCCCTGCTGACCTCTGCCTCTCCAAAAACACTTATTTATTGCGTCATAATATAAACAGCATGCCTCAGATTACGTCTGCAATGTTACTCTTCTGGGATTCAAAAGTTTTTCGAGTGTACCCTCTTTTTTTTTAGTCCAGATGGAGCTGAAACATGAGACTTGGATTTTAGGAAACGGATTCAGTGATGGCCTGTTGATGGTGCAAAGCATTCTGGGAAGGCATACTGATACCTAGGTGATTAAAGTAGGCTAGTTTATAGAAGCTAGATTAACTCATTCGATTCGGTCCTGTGAAAGTCATGGAGAGTATCCAATGGTAATACAATAACACTTTTTGGCATATTAAACACCATATTTAAATCATAACCAAAGGTACTCAAAACAGTACTTTGTCGTATTACCGTGATGTATGTTCAAAAAACCATCATATTGCATTGGTCAAGAATGTAACCTTTGTTAGTGGATTTCTAGAGAGGAAAATTGAACTAGTTTTCATGAGTTCCACACTGCAAAAAAATGCTTTATTTAGTATTTCTGTCTGGTTTCCAGTCCAAGTATCGAAAAAGTCTTAAATCAAGATGCTTTGCTAGATAACTACAATGACATAAGATAGTTTTTCTTGTTTTTTGGAAAATAAAATCAAAATTAAGTGAGTTTTTGCTTAAAACAACCTTTTTATGTTTGAAATCTTGTTTCTTGTTTCTGTCCCAAATGGAAACGAGATCATTTTTCCTTACCCCATTGCCAGATAATTTTGCTTTGATTTAATAATTTGTAGATATTTGGACTGGAAACGAGACAAAAATACTAAATAAGAAAAGCATTTTTTTGCAGTGGAACTTTGTCCAAGGAAACAGATAATGTAAGCTTCATTTTGGTTGTTTACATTATATAGTTGTTCAATTCAATATGGGTTATAGCTTATACTGTACAAAGTTTTGTTAAACTTTTTTAAACGATACTCCAATTCAAATATAAACATTTAAACTGATTTTAATAAAAAACTTTTCATAATAGATTTATTCAGACATACCATAAATGAGACTTAATTATCAAAATGCTCCTGTCTAGAGTTAATTTTTCTAGCTAACTATCGAGTTTGTGGTCATTGAATGTCTTTTCTGAGGTAAACGTCACTTGACCTGCCCTGGTGAAAAAAACCATGCTGGTTAGGTATGTTTGAAGCATTGGCAGTTGGTTTGAGCTGGTTTATGCTGGTCCTGAGCTGGACCTAGTTTCTTAGGACCAGCACTTGACCAGCTCATGACCAGCTTAAACCAACTCAAACCAGCTGCCATGCTTCATAACGTACCTAACCAGCAATGCAGATTTTTTTCAACAGGGTGTTGTTTACACACTATTTTATTGACGTCTTTCCGCGTTTAAAACGCAGCTAACATTACCGATTGAGTGATTGCATGAGACATGATACATTTCGGTTAGTTGTACTGTGTCTTTCAACATACCTTTTGATGCTCATTCATGTTTATTGCGTGATCTTACTAGTAGCCTAGTAAAGCGGGGAAGCTAGGTTCACGTGACGTCACGTGTGCTTGAGCTGAGGTGCGCGCTACTATCTGTTTGAAACTTTGTTTCATATCAAAACTAACAAAGCACAAAACTTATTGCGACTTAATGTATGGGAGCTGCGTATAGCTACAAATAATATTTAGTGAAGTTTTGTTCAGGCATCAGATGATATCAGTTCATCAAAATGAAGATGATTAAAATTGATTCATCCACATTGTCAACCCAGATCTAACGTGCATCTCTGGACAAAACATGGATATTTTTTGCATGTTCAGCATTGTTGGTTTATCAGAATATAAAAGTTTTTATACTGGCTTTTATTATTTATAGAAAGGACAGAAAGTGACCCATGAGGATTTGACTTGAGCCAGATTCAATCTTGCATCAGCTTTATGATCTGCTTTTTTGCAGACCTAATTTTTACAACATCAACATGGTTGATAATCATTTACATATCAACCAAATTATGCACAATGTCTTATTAATTCATCAGTGTTGTTAGGGTAATTCAGATGGCGAACACAAAACAGCACAATGCAGACAATGTTGTTGTAGGACAGCAAGATAGATGTGTGTTTGTGTGTGTATCTGAGCGAGTGTGTGTTTGTGTGAGTTTGTTTACAGACTGCATGTGTTTACATTCCGGGGAGCCGGTCCAAGCTTCAGAGACTGCAGTAAATGAATGAAAGGAAATGCTTTATTCTGCTCGGTAATGGAAAAACACTCCACGGATTCAGCTGTGGTGAAAATGAAGCTGCCGTCTGCCAGCTCGCACCAAGATGGCACGATGTTCCCCGACGCCATAAGAGGAGACCCTGGGAAAGACCAGGAAACTCTTACTAATGCAGTTAAATGTCACCTGTGTTCCAAATCATAGTGTTTCGACTCCATAGGTGGCGTTTTAAGGCATCATGGCTTTAAAGGTAGGCCTTTACAGACCTATAATCCTATAAGATGAATCCTGTACGACATGGATCTAATAAACTTGGGTATGACATGTATGTAGACCAGTGGCGTAGGCAGAAAGTGGATGATGAGTGGGTCTCCTAATAGTGTGGGTGGGATGCCGGAATAATTTGCATTATTCAAAAAAAAATCTAAAACATAGCAACACAGCTAAAAGTAGGCTATTCCTCATATGTTGGACCTTTTATTGTCTATTGTCTTTTAATATAGTCTACTTCTACATCTTGATGCCTTCCCCCATACGAGCTGTGTTTGTAATGGGACCGTTGGAAGGACCGTTCGCAAGGTTGCTTTATTTTTTAAATTCTGCTAGTGCTACTAGTGTCGAAGAAGCCACACTGTAAGCACTAAGTGCGATCAAGTAGGAGCGGCTGCAACATGAAAAAAATTGAAAACAAAAACAAAGCAGGAAAGAGATCCAACCTGAGTCCTGATAACTATATCGCGAAGAGAAATCACAATGTCTGAGTCCTGTATCGACAACCTGCCATTGCTAATACAGTACATGTGGCTTATGTACATCTAAGAAAACCACTTGCTCACATATATTACATGCAAATGCCATGCCACAGTGGGCCAGTCTAAAAACATACCCATAGCATACCTCGTATGGCTGATGTCTGTTCTTAACAAGTCTGGGTTTTGAATTGAAGATGTTATATCATCTCATTCTGTTAGTTCACTTTCAAACGACAAAAGTGTTATGGCGTCCTGTCATCTTTGTCAAGACGTGTTTCTTTCTTAAATGTGTCATAAATGGCAGTTTAGCCATTTTTTCAACAAAAAAAGGCACTGCTAGTTGGAATCGAATCCGGATAATGCCGCGAAGAAGAACGTAACATTAGTACTGGCGTGATGTAACTGAAGAGATGAATTAGCATATTTTTTATTAATATTAGAATAGAGTTCTAATGCATGACAAAATAAATCACATTTAAAATAATTATTGAAGAATTGTTAAACATTAGAAAATAGTATTATTAAAAATAAAAAAGAATATATATATATATATATATCTATCGAAGAATGGATAAAAAGGGATGGGCAAGCTGTCAATCTTGGCCCACCCATAGCTACGCTAGTAATGTAGACTGTACAATGATGACGCGTATTGAATCGTAAACTACGACGCAAGTTATTATAGAAGAATAAAACGTCATCAACATGCGCTAGTGGTGAAGCAAGATGGCAGTTGGCAGTTGAGTGCTGAATCCTAAACCCTCATTCACTATTTCCTATGTTAGTCCACTAATATAGTTCACTTGAAGGAGTGAATGAAAACGAGTGAGTGAATTCATGAGTGAATTCAATGTACACTCGTTATTGCGGTGCATTGTGGGATAGAATGAGTGCACTCAATGACGTCCACTATGGTTTCGGACACCACTACAAATGGCTGTCCCCTCAAATAGTGCCCTATTTAAGGGTATAGGGTGCAATTTCTGATTCAGCCGAGGTTTTTATATGCGCTGAAAAAAGGAGGAAGCGAAAGAGGAGATATGGATGCAGTCTAGGGGAAAACTTAGCATGCCAATTTTGTAAATGGAGCTTGAGGTAAGTCTATTTAGCACCATGTGACGTTGATCAATCCGCCATTTCATGCTGCATTTTTATTGGCTTGTCAGTAGATGCAGGTCCCCCTATACCATCATTCACTATTCCCTACATTACTCCACTAATATAGTCCACTTGATGGAGTGAATGAAAACAAGTGAGTGAATTCGGACACTGAGTGCACAGGAAGGGCTGCCGCTTTTGCAGAGTTTGTGCTTGCTGTTACAAAAAAATATATCTCAGTATTTTGCTGATACAAAAAAAATATATCTTCAAATATTGAAGATTTTATGAAAAGTTTTCTCGATAATTACAATTAGATATTTTGCAGAGAGTGTTTATTGTGTTGGTACTTTGGCAGGTTTTGGGCTTCCATGGACAGCTTGACTCCTAAAGTTTTCGATATTCTTCATATTTTGTGCAGCGGGTAGTTCATAACTGTCTTACTGTTTTATTAGCATTTTTACCTTTTATAAAGCCATTTTTTAACCTAATTAAATGTATGCATAATCTTTTGTGTCAAATTCTTACAATTCAATTAGAATTATAAGACACAATAGGGCTGTTACCAATGAATTGAAATCAGAAAAAACAAAATTCATATTTGCAATTCAAATGAAACAGAAGCTGCATGTGAAGTGGCATTTAGATCATTTACACACAGACTGCTTAATGCAGCTCAGAGGGACATGAATGCATTTAACCTGCTGTTACAAATGCAGAAATAATGATTTGATGTTTTTAACAAAGTGTTGAATACTGACATATTGAAATGTAAAAAATGAAAAGATACTTGTGAAAAGTTTTAATGTGAAATTAAAACCGCCAGAAGGTGGCAGCAAGTCACTGTTAAAGAGTGAGTCATTAAGATTCAACCGATTCATTCAAACTGATGATTCATTGAGGAATGAGCTGAATCCGAAATCGCTCATTCATTATTCCCTATGTTAGTCCACTAATATAGCTCACTTGAAGGAGTGAATGAAAACGAGTGAGTGAATTCGGACAGCCGTTTAGTGTATATCAGGTGTACACAGGTGATTCAATCCGCCATTGAATCATTAATTCAAACGATTCGTTCATTCACCGCCACGTGTTGCTCAGAGACGCTGTGGTTTTGTTTGGAACTATTGTGGTTGGCGAAATAGAGCAAAAACAGGCAATATTGTGTCTAAAATGTAAGTCACGTAATATTAACTTATTGTTTTTTGAACTGTTGTATTAAATCTAAATGCCAGAGCTCTAGTCTAACCTGTAGACTCTCTGCAACTCTCTGTTTGTTTTTGTTCAGTGAGGGACATACTCGATCATTTCACATCACGATATTATCGTTGACGATATATATCGCACATCTCTACTTGCTGTTTAATAATTACTTGAAACTGGCAGCTCCAGTAATGAAAAGATTTATCTTGAACTCTGTCATAGGATGTGTAAACCGTAATTAAACAATTTGATAATTAAGAAGGAATTTATACCTGTATGATATTATGCTGTACCCACATTGAAAATTAATGAACGGTGGGACTCTCTCATTGCATTATGGATATTCTCTAGCCGTTGACATTGGTTGTAGAATTGTTTATTGCGGTGTATTGTGGGATTGAATGAGTGCATTGATTCGATAACGTCCACTATGGTTTCGGACACCGCTACAAACGGCCTCAAATAGTGCCCTATTTAAGGATAGGTTGCGATTTTGGACACAGCCTCTTTGAGAAGCTCATGCTAAATTTCTGACAGTTTCAGAAAATGATCGCCGGCTGTCTTTGGTCGCAAGACTGTGACAACGGTCGTCTTTGAACCTCTCTCACTGTATGATGTAGGACCACCGCTTAGAAGCCACGATCACAGAAATCACCACGATTGGTCATCTTTTGTCTGGGACAGCCCAAAATTGTACAGTGTGTGTGCCAGGCGTAAGATACCTTATTTTACCCCAGATTTTAGTGCAGCACTGCAGGCTTCCTTCATGGAGATGAGCTCATTAGAGTACTACAGTATTAGCTCAGAAACATGTTCAACTAAAAAATTTAAATATCATCAAAATGTAGTTTAAATAATTTAATTTAAGGCACAATATGATTTTTGGATTAAAATATCCAAAACCACTAGAACAATTTTATATTTTCTTGACTTGTGTATTTACATCATCCCAAATGTTTCCAATAATGTTTAAATCCGGAGAAATAAGCAATTTTAACCAGGACATGGACCGTATCATCAATGACATCATACCCGCGTTACCCTTGATTTCCAAAAGACGCTTTAACATGATGTGTTTTATTATACAGGCGAGCAACTGTTTGAGTACGTTCATCCACAGAAAACTAATCATTGTTCTCCAGCTCAACACAGTTAGTCTTATTGTTTAAATCTGATTTTCTTGATTTACCATGTTTTACCATGCCTAATATCGATCTCTCACTGCAGTGTGAACAAGCGTCTCATAGTCGCCGACGAGTGAACGCACAGAGTAGCATTATAACATAACTTTCAACACACTCAAATGTATCTAATATGATAAAACAGCGCTGCGTTTCCCCACATGCACATGAGCGGAAGTGTCGTCTGCGTCATATATTAAAAGCTGTGGCCTCGTTCCGCTCCCACCCTGATTCATACTACAGTAACGTTAATAAATCTTTAATACATTAGCTCATACATGAATATAATTTATGCCCGAGTCCCGTCGGATTCTTTTCCACCGGCTGTAGAGGTGAAGATAACAACTCCCATGATTCCGTGAAATCAAGGCGTCATCAAGCCACGCCTTTGTTTTAAATAAGCGAAAATTACATATTGTGCCTTTGACTATTTCGCCCTCTGTGTGTTCTACAGCATATATTTTATGCTTATTAGAGTACTGTTATTTTAGCTTAGCAACATGTCAAATTCCATTGGAATCAGGTCAGTTTGGATGATTGTTATATAGACTGTATTTAAATGAATTGATTATAATTCAAATGTCAATGAGTTGAGTGCATTAGTCTGCATATCGGCAGAAACTGTTAAAATGTAGGAAGCTCACATTTCACCTGTCAAAATTGCATGTTAATATGATTATATAATTTGCATTTAATTTGCATTCTTTTTCACCATATGAGAATATCTGTAGGAGTGCATGCATATGCATTTGAGTGTGTGCGTAATAATTTTGTTCTTCTAAGGAGTAACAGGCAGGCTATTCTTGCCATGGCAATCATAGTTGTTTTGCATTTAGCAATTGAAGAACCTTGTTTTTTCATTTCTTATTTTTTAAAAAGTCTACTACATGATATGGGCATTAAACTAGAGGCAAACAAATTACCCTTATAGGTAAATATATTAAATCCAACAGTTGCAATGACATGCACGTTCACATATTGGATGATTTAGATGCACATCTTTTTAAATTAGGCTTTTGGTTATATTGTGCTTGACCCAATTAATTCCTGAGTGCAGACTGTTTTTCCTATTGCATATCATATTTCACTCTGACACAGACGTAAAAGAGTTTGCAAGCATCATTTCATGTGTGCATGAAATAACTGAGAAGGGTTGACGCCTCGATACTGTAATCTGTGACATTATCGCTGTATGATCCGCTCAGTTTGTCTGGATGCAGTGCTTCACCTCTGATGGAAATATCCTCTGGCTCTTCCAGGCGTGGACTCTTTTCATGTCTGGATTTTGGCATTGCTCGTCGTTGTCTGTCGGATGTGCCTCGAGGGCTGTGAGATAGCGATCAGTGATTTTTGTCAGAGATAACGTTCTTCTTACACTTGGATTGTCAAAAGAAAGTCAGGCTTTTGTTGTCTGAGCACGCATTAAACATCAAAGTTATGATGAAGTGGTAAATACTGGCAGTTTATATTATTAGTATGATGCTATGGCTTATGAATGAACTGAAGAGACCAACAGTGTCATGCAACTTTACATTGTTAAAAGAAATATAGACATCTTCATTATGTTGGCTTGACAAAGCAAACACACTGATCTACTATTTAAACTTCTTCTGAGCCAAAATGTAAACAGTGTCTCCTCCTAGAGCTTTAAAGCTACAACCACCAAACTTGGCTCAGACCTTTAGACTGTTCTGACTCCGGTTGCTATATCTTTTCAAACTGATCTGACTTACGATTTTTGTTAAACAGATGATCAAATCCCTATAGTTCCACAGACTTTCACTGTACAATGTTCACAATGTACTTTTGTACATTAAGAATTATAGAGTATCTAAGCAAGGGTTCCTCAATCTTGGTCCTGGAGGGTCATGTCCTACAGAGTTTAGGACAGTACCCTAATCAAACTTAAATAGCCTAATCAGCTTGCTCCCAAAAGAGGTTAATTTGCTGGTAAAATCTATAAATGGCACTTGAATAGCCTTAAGAGTCAGAGAACAACTGTTGTTGAACAACTTGCTGATTTCAGCTTTCCTTGAAGCCATTGAAGTTACTTTTAAGAAAAATTTTCACGTCAGCAGTAAGTATGCATTGAAACCGTTCTTTTGAAGCACATGTAGATGTAATTTTTGAGACCCTTACAACTGATATTGTCTCTACAATTCAAAAACCCTCCTGAAATCACACTACCAGTCAAAAGTTTGGAAACATTAAGGTTTTTTATTGTTTTTGAAAGTAGTCTTTAATCTCACTAAGGCTGCATTTATTTGATCAAAAATACAGCAAAAACAGGGTTATTGTGAAATATTTTTACAATGTAAAATAACTGTTTTCTATTTGAATATAATGTAAAATGTAATTTATTTCTCTGATTCAAAGCTGAATTTTCAGCATCATTACATAATAGTAATAAAAATGATTTCTGAAGGATCATGTGACACTGAAGACTGGAGTAATGATGCTGAAAATTCAGCTTTGATCACAGGAATAAATTACATTTTAAAATATTCACGTAGAAAAAGTTATTTTAAATTGTAAAAATATTTCACAATAACAGTGTTTTTGCTGTATTTTTTATCTAAAATAAATGAATAGAAATAAATGCAGCCTTAGTGAGATTAAGAGACTACTTTCAAAAACATTAAAAACCTTAATGTTTCCAAACTTTTGACTGGTATTGTAGTAAACCATGCTTTTACCCGCAGGCTTAAGGCAGGGTGATATTAGTTAAAGATATTCTATGCAGCTTTATTTGTTCAAAATTAACAAAATGTAAATGAGGCAATACATCATCAATCCATCTTCCAAAGCGTGTTTTTGTCTTACCCTGATTCACTATGGTAAGCCTATCGTAAGTGTCTAAATATTTTAGACCTGTTGGGAGGGTTTTTGTGGTACCTTGTCCGTGCGTGTCTCGTCATATCCGTGAATAAAGTTGCTCCGGCTACTTTGTCGCATGTCTGGTTTTGGAGTATTAGAGGTTAGTTGTCTGAACGAGCGAGAAGGTTGACATGGAGCCGCTAAACCTCCAACCTCTAGGGAATCATCCGTTTTAAACAAACGCAGAACAGAGGAGAGTCTGCTGGTGAAAAGAGAACGTGACAGAGCTCGTAATAATACAAGAATCAACATCGGCTTGACTTTTCGGAGATGACGAGAATTGGGGGATTTGAAATTTTGTAAAAGTGACAGAGATTATGGCGTTTATATTACTCAACCAGTGAGTAAACCTATTTTATTGAACAGATAAAGTGCCATATGTTGCTCTCCAACAGAGTTGATTGTAAAGCATTAGGCCACGATCGCACAGAACGCGTTTTTGCAGTGAGAGGCGCCATTTTTGAATAGATTTCGGTTGGCAGAGAGCGTTATGTGTGCTGCTTATGCGCCCTGGGCGCTTCGTGTTTTAACTGCCTGCTGCGCCTCACGCTTTAGGAGCGCTCTGAGCGCACAGAGTTGAAAAAATATCAACTCTTGAGTGGAAAAGTGCCCGACGTCATTGCGCTTTTTTTTTCTATTGTCCAATCAAATGAATGAAGAGGTGGGCCTTCCGTTGTGGTGACTGTTACCTTGATTAGACTGACAGGACAGTTGATTCGGGGGTTTCCTAGCAACATAAAAAAAAAACTGCAGTGCACTGCTCTTTTCTAAATGAGCAAAATTCAACCAAAAAAGCCAGTGCAGTGCGCCTCGCGTTTTCGAACCTGAAAAACGCATTCTGTGTGATCGGGGCCTTACAGTGCTGCTTGAAAGTTTGTGAATCCCTTGCAGAATCTGTGTATAATTTTGACAAAATGAGAGGGATCATACAAAATGCCTGTTATTTATATTTAGTACTTTCCTGAATAAGATATTTTACATAAAAGATGTTTACATATAGTCCACAACCCTTGATTCTCAATACTGTGTCGTTCCCTGATGATCCACGGCTGTTATTTTTGTTGTGTGATGGTTGTTCATGAGTCCCTTGTTTGTCCTGAGCAGTTAAACCGCCCATTGTTCTTCAGAAAAATCCTCCATTTTGTTTAAATATCAGTTGTTTTTTTTCCATTTAGTACTGTCCTATTTACATTTGATCTTATTTTTATTTACCTTGATCTTCAAATTCAAAGTTTTCACCCGCCGGTGATTTTTGGGCAGTTTAATTGTTCAGGACAAACAATCAAACGTGGATCATCCAGGGAACGACACGCAGTATTAAGAATCAAGGGTTCATAAAGTTTTGAACGGGCCATTTTTATAAATTCAGCTATTTTTTTGGACTAGCCCTATATGTAAACATCTTTTATATAAAATATCTTAATGTTCCTGGAGTTTGACTGGATGTCACTTAAAGGCACAGGTCACCCAAAAACGAAAATTCTGTCAACATTTACTCATCCTCAAGTTGTTCCAAACCTGTAACAGAAGAAGATATTTTGAAGAATGTCCATATGATGGGACCCCATCCATACTATGGCAGTCAATGTGGCCCATCAACTGTTTGGTTACCCATATTCTTCAAAATATCTTCTTTTTTTTTGCCAGCAGAAGGAAGAAACTTGAGAGCTTGAGGGTGAGTAAGTGATGACCAGAATTTTCGTTTTTGGGTGAACTATCCCTTTAACAAGTAGAGCTCCGTTTGGAACAGTCTGAATTATTCCAAACTAGACCAGTGGCACTGGGTGCAGTTTTATGAGCTGGTGAAAAGACGACAACCTTTAGCAGGTCCTCTGCCAACCCTGAACCTCCACCCCGACAGACTCGTCTGGTAATTCGTCTGTTAACAGCCTGCTCTGAGAGAACCTTGATCAGGAGTCGTACTGGAACTTTCCCTGTCTGTGATTAAAGGATATGAACTGCCATATCAGCATCACGTCATTTGCGTTTTGCATGCACTGCAAAGATTTCTCTATGTAATTTCAATCGTACCAGTTTCCCATTGGCTGTTTTTTCACACAACAGCAATATTTTGAAATGCAAGCAGTCTTGCATTTAGTCTGTCTAGACTAGTCGATGACTAAAAATGTGCGGGTTTCACGTTTTGAGCAGTTCAGCACGAGTTAACTGCATTGACCCTTTGTTACGCGTTAGTGTTGCAAACTCAGACAAGCTTTACAGAACATCTCAAAGGAATCAACAAGATTTCTCTGATTTATGTGCTCATAAAGTGGCAAGATTTTGATTGGATATTATTCTGGCAGGAATGAATTGAGACATTGCAAAACATTTTCATCGCCCATTTTTATTTAAAGAAATAATGGTGGCACTTTACAATAAGGTTCCTTTTGTTAACTTACTTTGTTAATAAAAAATACTATGCATTTATTTGTTAACATGAACTAACAATGAGCAGTTGTATTTTTTCAATATATACTGTAGCAAATGTATGGAAGCTTGTTTCCGCAACAGAATAAAAAAATAAAGGTAATTGCAACTTTTTATCTCACAAATCTGACTTTCTCACAATTGCGAGTTTATATCTCACAATTCTGACTTTATAACATACAATTGTGAGAAATAACGTCAGAATTGTGAGCTACACTAGCCTATATTGCCAAAAGTTTTGAGACGCCTGCTTTTACATGCACATGAACTGTAATGACATCCCATTCTTAATCCGTAGGGTTTCATATGGAGTTGTCCCACCCTTTGCAGCTATAACAGCTTCAACTCTACTGGGAAGGCTTTCCACAAGGTTTAGGAGTGTGTTTATGGGAATTTTTGACCATTCTTCTAGAAGCGCATTTGTGAGGTCAGGCACTGATGTTGGACGAGAAGGCCTGGTTCGCAGTCTCCGCTCTAATTCATCCCAAAGGTGTTCTAATCGGGTTGAGGTCAGGACTCTGTGCAGGCCAGTCAAGTTCCTCCACACCAAACTCGCTCATCCATGTCTTTATGGACCGACGCTTTGTGCACTGGGGTGCAGTTATGTTGGAACAGGAAGGGGCCATCCCCAAACTGTTCCCACAAAGTTGGGAGCATGAAATTGTCCAAAATGTCTTGGTATGCTGAAGCATTAAGAGTTCCTTTCACTGGAACTAAGGGGCCAAGGCCAACCCCTGAAAAACAACCCCACCCCATAATCCCCCCTGCGCCAAACTTTACACTTGGCACAATGCAGTCAGGCAAGTACCGTTCTCCTGGCAACCGCCAAACCCAGACTCATCCATCGGATTGCCAGACAGAGAAGTGTGATTGGTCACTCCAGAGAACACGTCTCCACTGCTCTAGTCCAGTGGCGGCGTGCTTTACACCACTGCATCCCACGCTTTGCACTTGGTGATGTAAGGCTTGGATGAGCTGTTCGGCCATGGAAACCCATTCCATGAAGCTCTCTACGCACTGTTTTTGAGCTAATCTGAAGGTCACAGAAGTTTGGAGAGCTGTAGCTATTGACTCTGCAGAAAGTTGGCGACTTCTGTGCACTGTGCACCTCAGCATGCACTGACCCCGCTCTATGATTTTACGTGGCTTACCACTTCATGGCTGAGTTGCTGTTGTTCCCAATTGCTTCCACTTTGTTATAATACCACTAACAGTTGAGCGTGGAATATTTAGTAGTGAGGAAATTTCACGAATGGACTTATTGCACAGGTGTCAACCTATCACGGTCCCACGCTTGAGTTCACTGAGCTCCTGAGAGCGACCCATTCTTTCACAAATGTGTGTAGAAGCGTCTGCATGCCTAGTGCTTGATTTATACACCTGTGGCCATGAAGTGATTGGAACACACAAATTCAGTGATTTGGAGGGGTGTCCCAATATTTTTGCAATATAGTGTGTAAACTTTTTTCCCCATCAGAATTGGACTTTATAACTCGCAAGTTGTCAGAATTGCGTATATTAAAAAAAAATCACAATTATCTTTTAAAATGTTTTATTCTGTGGCGGAAACAAGCTTTCAATGTTAACTAATGGGACCTTTTTGTAAAGTGTTTGCGAAATTGTTAAATTATTGCATTACGTGCTTAAAAACAGTGAAGACTGCGATCTTGAATCACTTTTAATTGAAAAGAGAAAAATCTTATTTTAAAAATGATTACAACATTCAAGATTCATTTAATTTAAGATTTAATTAGAAAAGATCAGTTGCTGAAGTATGATCTTATGTAATGTTTTTAAAGGGATAGTTCACCTAAAAATAAAAATTTGTTCCTTGATTTTTTTTTTTTTCCATGATTTGTTCCACGTACAATGATTTGGTAAATAAAGATTATTGGAGTATGTTTTACAAGAAAATACCATTTCAGACTTTCTACTTCAAAAATCCACATTTAATTCAATGTGTTACTTGCTGTTTCTTTGGTGAATTTTTTTTTGAACATTAAAAATAGATATTTTGAAGAACATTGGGCTCCAAATAACATTGACGACTTCACTACAAAGAAGAATGAAAGAATAAATAAAGTCATACATGTTTAGAAGGACATCAGTTATGACAGAATTGTTATTTTTGGGTGAACTATCCCTTTAAGACAAGTCATTACTTACGCACCCTCAAATTGTTCAAAATCTGTATGAGTTTGAGCACAAAAGATATTTTAACGAATGTTGGTAATCAAACCGTTGACGGCACTCATTGGCTTCCATAGTATGGAAAAACAATAACGGAAGTCAGTGGGTGCCGTCAACTTTCTGGTTAACAACATTCGTTAAAATATCTTATTTGTGTTCAACAGAAGAAAGAAACTCATACAGGTTTGGAACAACAATGTTCATTTTTGGGTGGACTGTGCCTTTAAGCGACGGGTCAACTGCACTGCAATTTCGGCAGTTCATAAACTCTGAGCTTTAAATGACCGCTGTTGTTGTTTGAAGACAGCCACCATCACTCAGCGCTTACAGTAACACGGCTTTTCCAGTGTGCTAAGGACGCCGGGCACAAATAGAAGCAGGCAAAATTTCTTTTACGAGCTGTTCGGAGGACAAACAGTGAGTTCCTTCATTAGATGTAGGCAATCTGGGAAGAGACGGCGGGGGGAGGATGCTAAATTCTGCTCTAATGTTGACGTGTGCATTTCATCAACACCCTTTTTTCTTTCGTCCCGTCTGTGCGTCGCCTAATAGCCCATGAGATGAAGACTTTGTGCTGGCTTTGCATGTGACGGCCTGCCAGCTCACACAACCAACACCTCTCTCTCCTAAACATCGCTCCGCCACATGCTAACGGATGCTTGGCCAGTCTCGGCGCTACTGTATCTGGCTTTCCACCAGCTCGTCAGATTGGCTGCCAAACTTGTGAGGGCAAAGTTAGATCCACTTGCTAACATAATATTGATTTAGTTGGTGGAACTACCTGAGAGTGAGTGTAAAGTGGTCTGGATGCTTTTGGATTTAGCTCTGAATTTGGATCACTTAACTGAACGCATTACTGCATACACTAGTACAGTATTACTGTCAGTTTATCAGGGGTTGCCGAACAGCTTCATTGGTTTCATTGCACTGTCCAGTGTATCCTCCAGCTGTTGATGCAGTTATTTTATTACATTGTTTTTTAAAATATTTTATAAAATATAAAAGGTCATGGGGTCAAATAAAATATTAAAAGGCAAATTATATATATATATATATATATATATATATATATATATATATATATATATATATATATATATATATATATATATATATATAATATTTGCCTTTTAATATTTTATTTAATTAATTTTTAGATATTTTATTTTATGTTGCTTTTTAATATTTTATTTGGTTTATTTTACTTTATTTAATATTTTTAATATTTTTGTTATATTTTATTTCATTTGCTTTCTAATATTTTACTTTTAATTAATTATTTGTTTAGATTTTTAAAAATATATTTTAATTTAATTTTTATTTCATTTGGTGAATTAAAAATGTTTTTTTTTTTATTATGTTATGTTGCTTTCTAGTTTTATTTTAATGGGTTTTTTCTGATTTAAAAAAAAAAAATTTTTACAGTATATTTTAAAATATTTTTATTTTATTATATTTTAATTTAATTTTGTATTTTAGAAGTTATTCTTATTTTATTCTAATTTGTTGTGTTCTAATTTTATTTTATTTTATGTTGCTTTTTAATATTTAATTTAATTTTTTTTTTTTTTTTTTTAAGAGTTTATTTTTTTATTATTTTGTTCAATGGCAGTTCCATTGAACAAAATGTTCCAGCTCAGTTGAAATGTATAACAGTGGTGTATAGTGATTTACATGTGATCAAATCCATAGGTATATTAACTATATAGGGCTGTTTTGACTATTGAATGGAAAACTATATTATTAATTAATCACATGTAGGATTTGTGCTGTCTCAATAATCTTTCCTGGCTTCTGAGATTATTTCTGTCCTGGGTGAGCGAGAGCGTGTGTAAAGGGGGGCTTGGACAAACACTGAGGGTCTGACTGCGAGCAAACATCGCCCTGTGTTTGAACTGCACTGCGTCCGACCGTCCGTCCTCTCGTCTAAATATACTGGCCAGTGCGGACCACAGCATTAATCAGTAAGGGAAACGCTCCTCTCATGTCTAAGCCTGTACGGCTCTGAGCACAACATCCAGCACCTACATACACAAACCACGCTTAAGCTTAACTTCAAGGAGTCAAGATTTGGCTCAGTAGCATGACCTCACTAGCCCTCACTTCTCCATTGACAAACATTGTTCTGATAAACTGCATTGCAATCAACATATGTATATGGTATATAGGTTTCCTGTAGCTAAAATACTAGAGCATTCTTCTAGCAACGCCAAGGTGAACTGACACAATGTATAGTGTAGCTTTAATGCAGTGTAAGTTGCTTTGGGTAAAAGCATTTGCCAAATGCAAAATGTATAAATTGCATTATTAGTAGATGTTTCACCAGTGCCCAATTGTTTTGAAGGCTCTTAAACCTGTGAAATGATTTTTTCCTCTTGAAAACTAGAGAAATATAGTGCGTATAGAGTTATATGGACCTTTTATGATGCATTAATGCCATACTTTTTTTTTAATTTGCAAACCCCATTCGCTGTCATTAAACATTTACAATAACTGTTATTTTTGTATTATTGATATGCTATTATAGTATTTAATGATATTTTTAATTAGCTTTATTTTTCATATTTTCAGTCTTTATTTTATTAGTAATTTTGTTGTGCTTTTGTCATTTTTATTATTTTTAAATATTTTATTTTATTATTTCATGTTGGTTTCTAATTTTATTTTTATTATTTTATTTTTATTTGAATTAAATTTTATTTTATTGCTTTTTAATCTTTTTTAAATATTGTATTTTTAAATGTTATTTAATTTTTTATTATATTTACTTTTTTCTATTTTATGTGGTTATATTACTATCTTATTTAAAATAATTTTTATTTTATTCTAATTTATTTATATAATTTATTTTGTTTTATTTTTTATTATATTATATTTTATGTTGCTTTTTAATATTTTATTTTATTTGGTTGTATTTTAAACTATTTTATTTTAAAAAGATATTTTTATTTTATTCTAATTTATATTGATTTAAAAAAATATTATATTTTTATTTTTATTTTTTAACGTTTTAGTTATAGTAATTTTACTACTACATCTTAAACTAGTCAGCAAAGCAACATTTCTAATTCCTATTTTAATAAAAATTAAATGTTTATTTTTTTCTTTCTGTCTTTGACATCACAGCTTAAAGGAACACGCCGACTTTTGGGACTTTTTTCAGAGTTAGATAAGTCCATACATACCATTCTCATCTCCCTGCGTGCCATAACTCTGTCTGACGCACCCACCGCTAGCCTAGCTTAGCACAAAGACTGGAGGTAAACGGCTCCATCTAGCCTACTGCTCAATTAGTGATATATTACGCGCTGCGTAATATCATTGTGCCGCTGCACCCATGGTACACCAGCAAAGTTCCTTGATTATTACGCAGGAATGAGAGTATAGTCCCTAGCCATATCGGCCTAGAAAATCGCAACTTTTCATTTTCAGTCGGTCTTAGTACACGATGTAACTATACATATCACAAAGTGTAAAAAGGAAAATATTTTGGCGTTATTTTGTCACTTTTTGAGCAGTAGGCTAGCTGGAGCCGTTTACCTCCAGTCTTTGTGCTAAGCTAAGGTGTGTCAGACAGAGTTATGGCACGCACGGAGATGAGAATGGTATGTATGGATTTATCTAACTGGGGGATATGGTGAATAAACTAAAGTCCCAAAAAGTCGAGGTGTTCCTTTAAGATAGTCACAAGTTGAATTCGGGATTACATGCTACATACTACTCGTATTATGCCATATAAACGCAAGGGAGATATCGTATGAGTAGTATGCTATTTCAAACTCAGCCACCGTGTGTTTTTGAGGTGTTGTCAGTTTTGTCATGACATCATGTTCCTGCCCTAAAGTGATTAGTCACATGGTATTTACAGCTCATGTGATTGACTTGTGAGAAAGCTAGCTGAGAAGCTGCCATTGAGATGAATGGCAATGCTAACGGTTAGCGCTCTGTTAGTACAAAGAAAGAAATACAAGCCTCAAGCTCTCAAGTCGAATCCTCAGATGTGTTGCTTGTGGAAACAAAATCTCATAAACAGAGAGTTCAGTTACATAGAAAGATTACAGCAGCCGTGAATACTTTATGGAGGATTCTTAAAGGTTTATGTTTCTAGGTCAACGGAGGAAAGTATTCATGAAGTCACTTTCATGTTAGCCAAAGTAATAAAGACATTTTATGTTCTGGTGGAGCACATAAATCTCTCTGAAGTATGGGGAGATAATGTGGATATTCACAATATTTGACACATTTGGAGAAGTTTCGGTTTTCTTGTGATGGAGTAGCTGACTTTGAACACAAAAAAATCAACACGATGTTGTTCAAACATGTTCGTCATCAGTTTGAGCTCTTTAAAGGGATACTTCTGTCATCATTTACTCATCCTCGTGTTGTTTCATATCTGTTTGACTTTCATTCTTCAGTACAAAGGCACACTGTCAAGCCTCAAAAAGGAGTCTTCTGGTAGAGACCGAAATGCAACTAGACCTTTGAGTCGGAGGATGATCATTAACAAATCACTCAGACATGTACAGGATGACCAGATTCTTTTAAAAGATCAAACACAAAAGGATTATTTGTTGGTGAATCATGCCAAGGAGAAAAATAGACCTTCATACAGCTTTGAATGAAGTGAACTATCCCTTTAAAAACCACCTCAGCCCACATGTTTTCTTTATTTCGATCAATGTAATCAGCGTCTCGTTCTTAAATCTCAGCCTTGATGTTGTTTCCAGTTTGAAACGCACAAAAGAAAGAAGAAAACAGCCAGGAAAATAGTTTGGCATCATGCATCTCTTAAAATACACCTCCCTTCACTACTAGAGTGCCGTGGAAGCTTCTCTAAACTCATAGACAGATTAACAGTGACATGTTTATTTTCTCTGTAAAACAGCATTTGAGTTTACAACCACTAGAGCACTTTGTGATTGATTTAGCAGTAATAAGGAGTCTGTTTCGTCCATTTTATTACATGAGAAATTGCTTTCTTTCTTCTGGGGCTGAATGGAGACGCTGATTGATTTTGCTGTACGTGCGTGATTGCAGCTAATTGGTCTCATTGGTTCTGCTGTGTGACCGTGATTGTGGGTAATGGATCTGATTGGCTCTGTTGAGGAAGTGTGATTGTGGTCAGTGAATCTGATTGATTATGATTGGCTAGAGTTTTTATTTCACTGGTGGAATCAAGGGGTCAGGGTTTGACTTGTTCACTTTGCCCCTGCTGGTAGATTTTGTAACGACACCAAGCTGGACTAAATAGTCCAAGCTAACCAGCCACGCTATGACCATGATCTCATCAGTTCTGTTGTATAAAATGTGATTTTGACTAATTCATCTGATTGTCTATATTGTATAAGCATGATTATGACTAATTAATCTGTGTTGTGTGGAGATTGGATTGTGGGTAATTGGTTTGCATGTGGAATGGGGTTGTAATCACTTAATTTTTCTTTGAGATCATTTAGGAGTTTCCAGCCTCCCTCCACTAAACAAATGAGTTTTCATTTTCTAGCTATTGGAGGGTTGAATTGGTTTGACCTTAGAGTTAAAGCCCGTTTTCTCATTTACTAAAGTGTAAAAACTCATTGTTCTTTCAAACTAAACATTAGCCATGGCTAAATTGCCATTCCCCAATAAAAGTGTGTTGGTATGCATTTTATATCCAACCAAGCAATTGTGTTATTTTTAAATGTATTTTTCAAGATTGGGTGAACGTTGTGATCCTATATCACTCCTGCTGAGTACATTTTATCTTTCAGTAGGAATAGTTCACCTAATGAAAAGCAGTCTTTTTGACTCCATTTGCACTTTTCCAAGCATGCATGCCATACGATAGCTTTGTGTGATGAGCAGACTGAAATTTAAGATGTTATTCGTTGAAAACCCCCTGCAAAACATTGTATTTGCATCAGTGTTGAAATGCAAAAAATGGTGTGTTGAAGCTCCATGGCATATTTGATATCACTGATGCCAAATGGCATTGGTACTTCTATGTGTCGTTACTGAACTGAATTTGGAAAAAATGACATTTTGGTGCTTTGAATAATGTAATAATGTCTTTCAGTTTCGTCTGTTCCTCACACAAAGCACTTATATGGATTTTACAAGTCTTGACATTGTGTGTAAGTCATATACAGACTACTTTTATTGTGTATTTTGTTCTTTTTTAAACTTGCCAGATGTGGCCAGTATGAGCTGTTGTTTTAAAAAGCTGTGGGGATTCTTCTAAACTTCTCTTTTTGTGTTGCATGGAAATTAGAAAGTCATAAGGAACAGCATGAGGTGATCAATGATTGTTGGCCATGGTCTCCAGGATTGGGCATTTGGCTAATGGGTTTCTGACTTTAAATGTTGTTGAATGCACATTTTCCTTTTCGCTGGCCTCAGCATGGGATCTAATGAATAGTATGCTTTATAGTATTAGGGCTCTTAAGAAAAAAGGACCAGTTTGTCTTCTTTTTTCTGCTGTGGAGAGACACTTCAGTAATGAACAAGCACTCTGGGTGCTGTACTAAACCCCTAAAAGCTTTGGACTGTAAACAGCATGTGAGTAATTCAATGACTAATGCCACCATAAGGAACATCCGCTGCTTTCCTGCAGCATTTATAATGAATTCTTTAGAAGAAGTGAGAGACATCTGTGGATGCGTTAGAGGTTTCAGCTTGATGAGATATCAGTACTAGTGTTGGCTGACAAGTGTTCAAATTACACGGTTGTCGTTTCTTACCAGCAGCTTCGAGGAGACTCTGGAAACTGGTTCATGATCGTTGGACCTCTAACCCTGTAATAAGCAGTCTCCTGCTTTTAATGGGCATCTGTTTTCTAACAGCATTCACAGAAGACAAGAGCAATGAGACAGAACTGTATTGTGATGGACTGCAGAAGGAGAAAGACAGATTGGACTGTTGAAACCATGTGAAATCACTTTTTTCCTAGCCAATGCCAAACAGTATTGTAGTTTAGTCTGATTCACACCCTCGTGTTCAATGCATACTTGCCAGAGAGCTATTAGAATTTACAGCATAATTCAATTTATGGCAGGGTGGTATGACTTGGCCAGTAAGAAACCACCCAGAACATCCTAAAAACTGTAGAGCAACTTCATAGCAATCACCTGGCAACCATCCAAAACAACTTAGCAATTGTATAGCAGCATCCTTGCAACCATACAAAAATGCTTAGCAAATGCATATCAACATCCTGGCAATCACTCAGAACACTTTATCAAATTTCATGGCAACATCCTGGTAACCACCCAGAACACCCTAGCAACTCTCTGGCAACCATTCAAAGCACCTTAGCTACTACATAGCAATGCACTAGCAACCACCCAAAAACACCATAGTAACTGCATAACGTTCTGGCAACCACCCAAAACACCCTAGCAGCTCCCTGGAAACCACTCAAAGCACCCTAGCAACAACCTAAAACACCTTCGCTACTACATAGCAATGCACTGGCAACCACCCAAAAATACCATAGTAACTGCATAGCAACATCCTGGCAACCACCCAGAACACCTTAGCAACTCCGTAGCAACTCCCTGGCTAGCACTCAAAGCACCTTTGCAACTACTGTACATGGCAATGCCCTGGCAACCATCCAAAACACCATAGTAACTGCATAACCCGTCTCCGGCGTGATGACTCTGATAGTCCTATCTAATAATTGCCTCACCGGCACGGCATGATGGACAGAGGAGAACTGGCATCCGACTGAGCCTGGTTTCTCCCAAGGTTTATTTTTCTCCATCATGCCACTTGAGTTTTGGTTCCTTGCCACTGTTGCCTTTGGCTTGGCTTGCTCAGTTGGGGGCACAAAAACTTTCAACTAAATTACTGATCTGCCCGCATTGTCACTATATGGTAATTGAAATGAGCTGGATAACATCACTGTTTTCACCAGAGTGGCTGTACAGCTGAATCAAATTATGTTGCATTATTTTCCTGTTTAACACTGTGAAGCTGCTTTGAAACAATCGGCATTGTAAAAAGTGCTATATAAATAAAGGTGACTTGACTTGACTAGCAGTTTCCTGGCAACCACCCAGAACACCCTAGCAACTCCCTGGCTACTACTCAAAACACCATAGCAACTGCATAGTGACGCCCTGGCAGCAAAAACTGCATAGTAACGCCCATGGAACCAGCTAAAACACCTTAATAGCTGCATAACAATACCCCAGGAACCACCCAGAACACCTTAGCAACTGAAAAGCAATGCCTTGGTAACCACACACAGCACCCTAGCATCATCCTGTTCAATTTTACATGAAGAATAACACTCTTTTTGCTTGGAAAACTTAAAGATCTAATTTTAACTCTGTCATGGATTGCAACAGCAGTTCATGGTAGATTTAACATTTGATTTGTATATTTTCTGAAGAAAAAGAGTATTAGAAGACTGTCTTTTGTTAGGGTAACCATGACAATGTTATTGACCTTTGATGAGGACAGAATGTATTTTTGTTGTTACGGTTTAGTCAAAGCGATACGTAGCACCAACTCAACTGCAGGAAATGCCAGAGCGCTGGTGAAGTATCCTAGTGCGGGAAATGTTGGGTTTGGCTTTAGTCCCAGAGGTCACAGGAATATGAGATGCTGAAGGCCTCAGAATTATGTCTTAACTGGGAACAGCTCTGTTTTGCGCTCAGGTCTGGTTTGGAGATGCTGGTTTGTTGTCTCTCCACCTCTGACATTGTTTTTGGTGGAATTGTGAAATTAATTTGTTGTCGCATTACTGTTCTTCCATGCTGGATCATCAAGTTTTGCTTGAGTGTTTCTATGTACTTGCCCGAGGCAAAAATGTGTGTCGGTTTTTCTCAAAATAGAGCATGCTTGAGCTCTTCTAAGCCTTTTGATTTCCTTGTCTCTCAGCAGATGTGGACGAGTGTGCCGAGGCCCTGGACAGCTGCAGTATAGATGCCATCTGTCAGAACACCCTCAAGTCATACAAATGCATCTGCAAATCAGGATACAAAGGTGATGGAAAACACTGTGAAGGTAAGAAACACTAAATATACAAAAACATGCAGGACTTATGAGGTCAGAATAATTGAGACAAACACTTGATTCTGTAAATTTAGAATATGATGCAAAAATTAATTTATATTGTTATCTTATTTTGGAGTAAAACTATTAAACATACTATGTTAAAAAGCTTTCTTGTATCCCAGCATACCGGCAACAACAAAATAAGACAATTCGCCCTCTTCTTGAAAGGGGCCCAGGAGCGCCAGCTCATTTGCATTCAAAGGGACACACACAAAAACTGTGCGTTTTTGCTCACCCTCATACCGGCAACAACAAAATAGGACAATCTCACGCATTGAAAATGTCAGTAGACATTTTCAGCCTTTCATAAAGTAGACATCTTCTTCATAAGTTCAGCCTTATATGTTCAGTCATCTGACTGTACTGTGCACAATAAATGTGCGTTTATTAATTATGCAGACAGTGAGCATGGCTGGATAAAGATTATGATATAGCTCTGGTCTTCTGGTGCCTTTATGTGCTATCAGAAATGTCATATTTCCCACTTTTCAAGTAGGCGACTTCAAAGTGCGTTCATGTGCAATTTTTAACTAGGAAACTTGTATTTACGATAATTCTGATAGCACGTGAGGGCAGCATCAGTGAAAACAGGCAGAGACAATGGTAGCTTTAACAACATTAGCTGTACAGAGTGCCAACAAGCTCTTTCAGAAAGGCAGTTTGGAAGGACTCACAACATATGATGTGTGATACTTACTTTGTCTGGATCTGAAGTTTGCACACAAAGTGTTGGTATTGACCCATCTTTGTGAATCAACGTTTTTGAAAATCCAGCTTTGATTGACGTCATTGTTGGGGGGAATCTGAATCGGCTCGTGTGAAGAGACTGCTTTTGATTTTTGGTAATTATAAAATATGAGAGAGTGGATTTTTACCATTATAGGCTGTTTTTTCTTACACTGTGCAGACACACATCAGTGTTCAAACACTTGAATGTGAAATACGTTTCATAAAAAAGCAACATTTTGAACAAAAAGTGAGAAAACCAAGACTTCAGCGTGCATAAGTAATGCTTTTATCACTTGTTTCTACACATTTTTCCATGTGTTTTGATCCGGAAATTCTGTAGTCTTTCAAAAGATGTGTAATAAAAAAAAACCCGGAAAATTCCGTCATTGGTGGGGAAAGAGCTTTTTATCATAATTACTGCAGTTACTTAAATGGCATATCATGTAGGCTAATTAATTCGATTTTTAATTGATTGACAACACTAATTTTGAATTAAGTCTAGTTTTCTTACCCAACTGGCAACACTTGTACCCAATAGTTACAATAACAATTATAGTTATAATAACTTTAGACATTCTCCTAACTATAAGTAACTATAAGCTACATGTCAACAAACTGTCATTAAAGTATTAGTAGACTGTCTGCTTAATGTCTGATAACACTTTATTGTGATGGTTAAATGGACTATAGAAATAATAAAGTGTAACCATTCTCTTGTTTTAAGTACAAATTTAACCAAACTTGAGGTTTAAAGCATGAGAAATCAATTTGCTTGTGGGGAAAGAAAAATAAACCTAACTCGCATCCTAATATCTTATGCTTCTCAAATATAATTATCTTGTTTAAGGATAGTGAGATATTTTTTACTTGGAAACCAGACAAAATTACTCATAAGAAACAAGTTGAAGTTGTTTTTGCTGTGTAGTCTATAATAAGATCACTCTGGTTGATTCTGTGTGTGCGAGTGTATGTGTGTGTGTGCGTGTGTGTGTTCAGACACTTCAAGGTCTACTTCTCCATGTCTCATTTCTACAGTTCCTTGGCTTCATTTTCAGACTAACCGGAGGGAAGGGAAATAGGTGTTCAAATGCAAGATTAAAAAGATGACAGACTCAATTCTTTACCCTTTGGACGTGAAATAGAGCATGAAATATCTTACACTTTCCCGATAACGACTTGGCCTGGTAATTACACAGAGATGTTTCCACCACCAAGAGCAGTGTGCATTTCCAATCACGTCAATGTGAGTTAACAGCACTATATTGCATGATGATATAGCCACATCTTTGGAAATATTGTTTTCTTGTGGCCGTTTGCCTTCATGGGGGAAGTTTTTAAAGCTCAGTTGTATTTGGAGAGGTGTATGCTGCTTTTGGACCCACTTAGCCAATGTGATCCTTTCTGGATACAAACATCCAAAGCCCAGGCAAAACATTGGAAAGTGAATGCATTCGGTAAAACGGCACTCCTGACTAAACTGGGATAAGCGCGTAAAACCATTGATATGGTGTGGAAACACAAATGTGTGCCGGGGAGATATGAACATCGTTGTTCAAATATACTTCTCCACGTGCTGAATTTCTGCACACACAAAAAAGACAAGAACCAGAACCGGATCCTAATCCTCTGAAAGCTATTGCAAAACTCTTGATAGCTATTTGCTACAAATAACGTGGGTTAGGAGTAAATAACAGTCCTTAGCCTTGAGAAAGCAGCACTCGCCTGTTGAAAAGAATGGCATGGCTGTTCACATTTCTTCCCTACTAGCTTAACTAGCAAGATTTTTATGTCTTTACATCTTTTTATATTTAAATTTAGGCTCAATTTATACATCTACAAAACTAATATCATGCTTTTTAAGCATAAAGCTTTAGATCAAAAGGTTAAGATCTTGAGAAAGTTTAAATGCGCTCTCTCTCTCCCTCCCTCTCTCTCTCTCTCTCTCTCTCTCTCTCTCTCTCTCTCTCTCTCTCTCTTTATATATATATATATATATATATGTGTGTGTGTATATATATATATATATATATATATATATATATATATATATATACATGTATGCATACGTACATACATGTATGCATACGTACATGCATGCATGCATGCATACATACACACACATACATGCATAAATGCATGCATGCATGCACGCATACATACTACATACATACGTACATAGATGCATGCATGCATACATACATACATACATACATACATACATACATGCACGCACGCACGCACGCACGCACGCATACATACATACTACACACATACATACTAGGGGTGTAACGATATATCGGGATATAAAAATGCGACGATCATATCATTGCATGTATCATTGATGATTTGATGTAAACGATATGATTCGCGATATAGAGTTGTTTTATAAGGTATAATTCACCCAAAATGTAAATTCTGTCATCATGTACTTACCCTCATGTCGTTTTGTTTAACTCTTAAACACAAATGAAGATATTCTTTATAAAACCTGAGATTTGACCTGAGATTTAAATTCCATTCCTCTCAAACTTAAAAGATCCAATAAATGTCATAAATGCATCGTAAAAATAACCAATCGAGTGTCTAATCCAAATCCAAGTCTCCTGAAGGGACACGATGGCTTTATATGTTGAACAGATTTACCTCGAATAACATTTTACAGTTTGGGAATAGTAATTTTGACACGGTTTCTTGCGATTAGACCTGTGACGGATTGCATTGATCATCTAAAGCGCACGCGCTGCCGGAACGGCACTCCTCAAAGTCAAAGCGCAAGCATCATTTAAATCATCATATCACATTTGGTTTTAGTAGTATGATTATTCAAAGCATTTTAGATGGTTTATTCTTACATGCAATAGTGCATTAATAATAGCGGTAGAGGTTGGACATAACGAGCACAGGGAGATAATGCTGCCTGCATTAAAAGTAATGCATGAGGGGAAAAAATGAAAGTTTACGGAGTTTCAGTGACATTACTACATTAAACGACTATATATAATGTTGAATGTAATGTATAATAATGCAATGGGGAATATTTGTGAGTCCTGATAATAATACAATATAATAATAATAATAATAATCATTTAATAATAAAAAAACAGTAAAAAAAACCTCTTTCATTTGGCTTAAAATATCGTGATACATATCGTATCGTTAGTTCAGTATCGCGATTTATATCGAATCGTGACAAGTGTATTGTTACACCCCTAATACATGCATGCATATATAAATTCATACATGCATGCACGCATACATACGTACTTGCATACATCCATACATGCATCCATACATATACAATCATGAAAAAAGAAAGTACACCCTCTTTGAATTCTATGGTTTTACATATCAGGTATATATATATTTATATTTTTTTTATATATATAATATATATATATATATATATATATATATATATATATATATATATATATATATATATATATATATATATATATATATATATATATATATATATATATATATAAAAGGTTCTTAGCAGGCCTTAAAATTAAATTGGGTTAAAATGTACAAAACTGTTTTACATGAAGTATATTATGTCACACTGCAGGATGTTCCTGTCACTGCCTATCCATGCAGACTGTTCTTGATGGTTTTGCATTGTTAAATCTATATATATACATATATAAATATATAAACTCATCCGAGTCTTAATAGGCTGTTTAGTATTTTTCGAGTGTTTATTCCACAACTACAATCATCTCGGCGTGACACGAATGACCCGTAAACAATACGACTGTAATGAATGGTGCAAAATGCTTTTTTCTTCCACTTCTCAGAATTGCTCATCCCGTAGATTGCTTGGCCTCACACGTAGACGCCGTAGTGGGGGTAAAATAGCTTGTAATTCCATGGAGTGCCAGGTTGCCTCTGTGCAAAACCGAAATAAAAATGAAAAGTGCAAAGACTTTGTACTGTGTTGGAGGTGGGATAAAAAGCATTCAGGAATAAAGAAAAATAAAGCGCTGTACTCCAGATTGCGAGTGCCTCTCCATACTCACTGAGCCCCGACGACTACAAAGCAGAGCTGAGGAGTCTGGGTAATTAGTGCTCAATTGGGCGTCAAATGAGAGGGGATGGCCTGCGTCCCCCCACCACAGACATCCACTTCTCTCTCTGGCTCTGAGATGTTTATTCAGCTGCTCTCGCCATCCAAACATAAGGCATAATTCACTATAATCACCACAGTTACCGGCACACAGAAGCTCATATTGACCAAAATTAATTAATTAGGAACAATTTAAAGGAGCAGATGGTTTTTATCAGTCTTGGTCATATTCTAGACATTATAAGTCAACTTATAACGTTAGTCAAGGTTTTATCAGCAAAATAAAAAGATTTTTCAAGGCCCTTAGAAGTAAACAACCTATTTGGTTACTGTACCTTTAAGACTCTGTTGTGATTTGCTAAGCTCCACATACTGGCATCTTGATATGAAAAGGGGGATGGTCATATGTTAATGAGCTCATTGTTCTGAAATCATAAAAATGTTCTGAGTAAACTAGGGAGGAGTCTATTTATTTATTTATTTATTTATTTATTTATTTATTTAAGCTGATTGCTCACTAAAACCCCACAGTCGTCATGTTTTCAGCTCATTTCAAGCTTGATTTTGATGTGACATAATGTGGTGATATCTAAATGTTATTTACTTTTTCATTAGTCTTCCCATTAACGCATCAGTATCTTCATTTGAGGCTGATCCGTGAACGTGCACAAAAACGAGACCTGTTGCGCTAACCAATCATATCCAATTATAACCCATCATAGGCATGGTCTCCTCTCACGTGACATTTTCCCATTAATTTCAAATACCCAGCACAAAGTTCAGCGCATGCTTTAGTGTTAGTCAAGTGGCAACCTTCCCCAGTTTCTCTTGAAGCCAATACGGAAGTGACTTAAACTGCAATTCATCGACTGGCCACTAGAGACAGGCTCCAGAAGGGAGCAGAATCTCATTGAGCCCCATGTTAAAATGCCCAAATTTACAGGAGAAAAAAAACATGTTTACAGCCTGGTACAAATTGTGATTTTGGTCTCTATAGCTAATTTTGCCCTTCATGACAACTGTTAGGGGGGTGATTTATTTTTATAACTCATTCGTTTACATTATATAAAGCCTTAAAGTTCTGCATAATTAAGGACGTGGCCACTTTGAGTGACAGGTGGATTGCCGTTTGTCTGCTGTCTGTTAGTCATCACGTCACCTCAGCTCCGCCCAGGCCCCGCCTCTTTGCTCATTGTCAGTTATCCGGGAGTGACGCACTACCAAGATGGCAACGGCCAGCTCGACCCTTCTTTACGCTTCAGAACTGCTCTTCAGAATCCTATGGGTGGCATCACGGACACTACGTCCATGTTTTTTTTACAGTCTATGGGGTTAGTATCTGCTTTGTCAATTGGGAGAGAGGAGGCATGCCTCCCGCTGTGACTTCACCTGCGGGTGTTGCTGTTGGACAGTATTACTTTATAAAAAACTATAGATTTTTTTCAATTGTAATCAAATTTTGTAAAATTTGTTTTTATTTTTGTAATATCAATTATTTTCTCATCCAGTTTTTTTTGAGGAGGCACTGCCTCCCTTGCCTCCTTGGAGGAAACGCCCCTGATACATACAGTACTGCCACTCTATTAGGTACACCTGTTCAGCTTGTTAACGCAAATATCTAATCAGCCAATCACATGGCAGTAAACTCAATGCATTTAGCCATGTAGACATGCTCAAGCCGATCTGCTGAAGTTCAAACTGAGCATCAGAATGGAGAATAATATGATGATCTGCTGCTCAAGAAACATTTTTTTTTTATTATTATTATCAATGCTGTTGATTTTTGTGGAAACCGTGATACGTTTTTTTCAGGATTATTTGACAATATTACATTTAAACAATATTTAAACACAATAAATGCAAGAATAATAAGTACAGTAAAAATTTGACCACTTGAAATGTTTTTACTGTAATATATGTTAAAATGTCATTCATTCCTGTGATCAATGCTGAATTTTCAGCATCATTACTCCAGTCGTCATTGTCACATGATCCTTCAGAAATCATTATAATATGATTTAATGCATCCATGCTGAATAGAAATATGACGAAAACCCCAAACTGACCTCAAATGCTGGTGTGTGTATATATAGTACATGTAAAAATGTTTTTCAAGTTGACATTTTTCTGTGATATGACCCCTTTATCTTTGAATTTGATCATTCTTGTACTACAGATATCGATGAGTGTGCCAGTGAATATAATGGAGGATGCGTTCACGAGTGTATCAACATCCCTGGAAACTACAGGTGCACGTGCTACGACGGCTTCCGTCTGGCCCACGATGGACACAACTGTCTGGGTAAGCCATCGCCTCTTTCCTAGTCATATACGTTTGGGCCAAAATTGCTGAAAAATATCCATAGATGTTCAGACAAAATCTCTTGCTAGTGGGCCTGTGTGTGTGTGTGTGTGTGTGTGTGTGTGTGTGTGTGTGTGTGTGTGTGTGTGTGTGTGTGATGTGAGATTCCTTACCACCAAAAATCTCCGTCCTCTCAGGACTTCATCATCCCACACAACACAAACAAACAGAAGTCTGTGGCTCTTACTATCATTGCTGGAACCAAACTTATAATGGTTGCTGTCTAATCAAACTCTGCACCGGCTGCCAGAACACAGTCACTCTACCCTCCGTGTCAAAATGAAGTGGGTTACGCGGTTAACCAATAGGAGAGGGCGATAAATCTGTCAGATTTGTGCGCTGACTGCTGAGCACACGGTTCTGTGGTATTAATTGTATTTTCAGACTGCGTGAGCTCACGTTTTCGACATTCGGTGGCTCATATGCCCAGTTGTTTCCAGGTCAGTTAAATCAGTCTAAGGGAAATGTGGGAGATTTACATCGGGTTACAGTCTAATACTGACCCCGGCTCTTTAACTCAAAACAGATGTCCGTTGCGTCCAACAATCGGCCCAATGAAGATGTGCTTTTTTCCAATGTGCGGTTTTCAGTGAGTGTTTGTGTGGGTTATGTGGGTTTACTCGAACTGCGTGGTGCTGAACTGCACAACCGAACCCTGGTATTTCAGCCCTTCGCAGACATTTATAGGTCCCGTCTGCAATTTTTAGAAACACATTTTCAAGTATTGAGGTTTTCTCTGGCAGCTTTAGCGCTCTGCTGGAGTAACTGGCTCGTCTCGTCACCTGTGGTTCTTCTGAAGAGCTCAAAACTGTGATTTTTTTTTTATCAGAACGAGAGATAGCTGCATTTGAGAATCCCATTTGATTTCATGCGTTTGAATCCAATTCAGCTGATCATGTGACACATAATTTGGCATTGGATTTTGGCATTTGGAGTCTACTGAAATGCAATTCAAAGAAATGTATTAGGCCGACACGGTTTGTATGGATTTTGCATGGATTTGGACTCATTTTGACTGATAATTTATTCTCAAAACTCATATCAAAAGTATTTTTTGTCACACAAATGAATAGTTTCATCTGTTGTTTTGAATTTCTTTGAATTTGTTCAAGAAATTGGCACGATTGATTTGTAGAATATTGTTCAAGCTAATTTCTCTAAACTTGAACAGTATCACCACAGCTGTAAATGTCATGTTTTTAGATAACTTTTATAGAAATAAATATTAGTATTACTGTAATTAAGTATAATTTGGGATAAATAGTACTCGGGGTCAATATAAAACTATGATGGGGAAAAAAAGCATTTCCCTGATGTATCGTAAACAGTAAATATAATAAATATAATTTTATTTTAATATTAAATATATTAAGAGCATTAGAGAATTTGTATCAGACAATAAAATTAAAGTTTAATTCATGATTGCATTTAACATAAAAGTTTGTTTTGTGTGTGCGTGTACACACCCCTACGCACACACACACATACATATAATATAAATGCACACATATATTGTATAAACAAAAACTATGTTTTTATGTAATCAATTTGACAGCGTCTCAAATTGTTCTGGAACCGCTCTTGCCTCATCTTGTCACACACACAAATGTTTTGTTCCAATCTGTTTAGCGTTAGTCGCATGTTTTGCCGTGGATCATTTGTGATGCTGTATGGATGAGCTGTACTTGTGTATGCCGGGCCGAAATTATCTATATCTGCTGTCTCGCGGCCCACCAGCAGCCGCGTTTGATATCAGAGCCTGTCTGTTATCTCCCATACACCCTTCACTAACTCTTTTGTAACTCTGCGCACTGTTCTTCACAAATGAATGCTTTACACAAATGAACTGTGGGTAAAATAAACAACCCACTTCTAGAATCTCTTTATTCTGTTGACTGCGAGTCTTTCCCATCCCAAGGTTTCTTTAGGATACCAAATAACTATTGCTCCAAGGTTAGTGTGTTCTCGGTTTGACTCTGATCTCACACAGAAGAAAGCCTGAAAATAACGAGGTGCTTTGTTTCCATGGTGTTTTTAGTGGGAAGGGAAGTCAAAAGTCTTGTAATCTATGCAGGAAAGACTCTTATTTGTGTGGATTTGGCTTTTGGACCCATTTGCTCTTAATGTTATCTTTGCTTACCTTTATAGTTGAGGCAAAATAAAGTTGACCTTGCTCGTTAATCACGTCTTCTTATTTTTCAGTGAAGCTATAGCTATACATGAGTACTTGACTCCTTCTCCTGTTTTCAGCTCAACTCAAAGCACTAGGTGTAGGGGATGTTTTTAGGGACAGAGGACGCTCCTTCCAGACCTTGGAGTGGCTACAGAAAAGGCCCAGTCACCTTTTCATTTTTAACAAGATCAAGGAACCGTAAATTGTAGATAATCTGAGCAAAGAGACCTATTAGATTTGGCAGGGTAACTTTAAAAATGTATTCTGTTACAGTAACATTACGTGTAATGTATTCATGAATGTAATCTAGGGCTCTCTGAAATGCGTTTAATTTTTTTCCAAATTCCATTAGATTTTTCTGGATTCCGTTTTTTTTCTGTTTTAATTTTTTGGGACTCCATTTTAATGGTTAAATTCAATTTTAGTAATCGAAAAGCATGTCTAGTTGATTGAAATAGTTAAAACTTATACAATTTAACAACAATTTATTAAAAGTAAAAAAAAAAAATTTTTAGGGCCCTGAAATTGTTTTTTTTTCTTTTCAGTTTTCTAGATTTCATTTGAAGATTCCATACAAAATGTAACTGTAATCTGTAATAATCTACGTTTCTTTTGATGTAACTGTAACAAATTAATCCTTAAACCCTTAACCCTTACAGTTAACCCTTAAATGCATGAATGTTTTATTATTACATATGCGGGTCTTTAGTGACCCGGATCTATATCTTATGCTGCATTCACACCAAACGCGAATTGAGCATCAAATTCGCGTCTAGTTGGACACTTGAACATTTTGAATCCATTCGCAGGTCCACAGCGAATTGGACGCGTGTATAAACCGAGCGTTTGAAGTGAAATAGACGTGTTCAAGACGCTCCAGGAGCTGCGCCTGGATGACGGGCGCTTTCAGCGGTACTTCCGCCTATCAGCCGAGGAAAGGCTGCTCTCACCTGGGTTAATGAGCGCTGAGTGCCCGCTGATTGACTGGATCTCACAACTCTGAAAACGCCAGAGGCTCTCTCTTTATAAATAAACCACAGATTCAAAAGTCGACCCTATTTACTTCCTTTGCACATATTACAGGTCTTAGGGTGAACAATTAATCCGTTCAAGTTAATACACAGAAAAAAACAGTTTGTCGCGGTAATCTTTAATCAAAATCTGAAAAGTAACTTCCGGTGTGGAAACGGCATTCCTTCTCAGATGATGTCAGTTTGACGGCTTAGGTTTGAAAATACGTAACCACTCCCCTCCGACCGTTAGTCTGCTATGAGCGAGAGATGGAGAGGAGGAGCGCTGAAGTAAAACCCTGCCCTCTAATCAGTATTCCGTTTCACTTGCTTCTTCCGGTTCACTGGGACTTTAAACGACTAACTTCAGATTCAGAACTCTGGCATCAGACGCGAATTCGCTTCAGACGTGTGAATGCATGCTCAATTCACGTCATTTGCACAAGCTGGACTTGCAGATGAGACGAAATCGCGTCCACGCGCCGCGCTAAAGGCGGCTATCGTGCCGTAGGACCTCCAGACGCGCGTCAACGCATTGACTTAACATGGAAATCTCTTGCTCCACACGCTCTATTCGCGTTTGGTGTGAACGCAGCATAACATGGATGGATCTCTACCTGTCACCATAATATAAAACTCTCCTGATATAACAATTACAGAAGAATAAAATAAAGCATATTTTGTTAACTTTTGGAGCTTGGAAGGGTTCAGTTTGAGCAGAAGTTTTATCCTATCATGACTGTCCTCATCATCACAGTTTATTTCTCAGTGCATTCAACATCTGGCTCATATTCGCCACCTCAAAAATATAATTTTTCTTCACATCAATATTCTGATCTCTTGACAGCTTCTTCAGCAGATCCAGCATCAGGTGACAGTGACACTAATATTTGACTGCGTTCAGTTCTTGCTCTGCAGTAAATCAGAGCCGTTTGCTGATGATTCTTCCGATTCTTTTGTTTCCTGCCTGCGGTAACTGTGAGTGAAACGTCACTTCATCATTGTGTATCAGACATTGCCACCTTATGGAATAAAGATGAAGTGCACTTATTCAGTCATCAAAGATTCAGTTATTGTTGTGCAGAAAAACGCATACTTGCACTGTTACACACCTCGGGTCGTTCGCGACCCTATACAATTTTTACAAAAAATTAATGGGAAAACAGGCATTCTTTTATAACTATAACATCTGAATTCAGAACAAGAGAGAGAGAGAGAGAGAGAGAGAGAGGGGCCTGAGATACAATGCATTACAATCATCCAGCTTGATGCGTAATGATGATTTTCTTCTGTTTATTTCATGCAATCAATGTGCAGGTTGCTCCTGTATGGGGCATTTAACGGATTGATTTACAGATCGATTTGCTCACAGACAATCTTTGAGAAACCTTGAGAAACTGCCGTCTGATTGCAGCGCTTGTGTTGTATTGATGTCACTCATCATCCAGTTTTTTCTTCTTCTCTACAATTTTCATCAATTAATTCAGCTCGAAAAGGCTTTTTAGATCATTCCAGCTTATAGCTGTGCTATTTTTGTGTTACTTTTAAAAATATTAATTCATCAATTTATTAATCAGCATGTTTTAATTACAAAATATATTGATTAATTCATCTAATTAATTACATATATAAACATTTGTTAAGAAATCATCAAAATTGAAAGCCATTAAGGATGTGTTCCCATATACCCATAATATAAGCCGACCAATCAGATTGTGAATATATCCCTATGCCTTTAGGTTCTGATTTAAAAACGTCAATCTGAACGCTAAGCAGATCAGGACTAAATGTTGTTGTTTGTTTTTGGTCCAAAAGAACCAAGCGACTACAAGTGTGAACACACCCTAAAATATACAAAGTACTGTTTGAATATTGGGAGGAAATTTAACCTCATAATCTCCCTCATTTTGAGTGATTGATTGTCATTCAGCGAGGCACAGAGGAAGGGATGGAGTGAGGAAAAAAAGGTAAGGAGGGACTGACTGGGGAAAGGACCGGAACAAGGTATAAGAGAAAGAAAAAGAGTGGGAATTTTTCAACACTGAGGAATCCTCTCAGGAGAATCTTTAAGAAATGTTTTAAGTGCAAATAGCATGAGCTCTGCTCCGGTTTTCACCAGAATCCTGTTCCTTTTCCAAATATTTGCTTTGGATGCTGGCCGCGGCCTGCACATAACACATGTCCCTAATGCAGTCCGCTGACCAGGAGAGCTTCTCAAAACCCAACGCGGCAGGAAATCATTGGTTTGTTTATGCTCCGGGAGCAAGGTGTTTGGGGTTTGAAGCGTGAGGGTCTCGCTGGTGAAGCTCTGCACATGCAAATATACTAATGCAAGCTCTGTGGAAACGTTTAACAGTCGCTATGGGTGTCGCCATGTACGTTAAATGGTTTCCAAATGCTTGGAGGGCCGACAGATACGTTAGCAGTAAACGTAGACCCTCAACATCTCACACCTGATTGCCGTCAGTAGTAACACTTGTATGCAAAACTGTAAATATACCCTGCAAAAAAACCAGTTTAAGCTCCTAGTTGTTTTATAGCTGCTTAGTTTCACTTGTGGTGCTGTGAAATGTGTCAATGCGCAATTTGTAAGTGTGCATTTCATTCTCAGCATTGCTAAACTGGCACAAAATTGTCAGTTTTCTTATTGCAGAGCACATTAGTTAATAACAAGATTTCACGGCATTTGAAGGAAACTCTAGCGCCCTGTTTTTTACTGCTTGAGTAGTAAAAATGCTTAAGACAATATGTTGACTTTGCATATTTGCTTAGGGGTGGCATGGTACATCAAAAAACATCCGAACATCTGATTGGTTCAGAATCCTGGCTGCTCCACGCATATTAAACATCTAGTATGTTTTCATTAACTTTGATTTTGTCATTTTGACATTTTCACTTCCAGCGAGGACAGAAAAATGTAACTTTGTGTCACAATTGTCCAATGGTGGGAATGTGAGACTGCCTTTGTGTGTGTGTGTAGGAGAGTGAACGAGAGCGCTGGGAAATGGTTATATTCCCTCCCTCGGCTCTGCTGAAAATGGCCTAGATTGGAAACTCTATCCCAAGGCCTCAGTAACATTGGACAAATAGACAGAAAATTAGTTTCGCATGAGGGTTTATTAAGAGCAAGCTTGTGTATACAGACTGACACTGATGCGACGTATCTAAGCGAGAGATCGAGTTGCAGTCTCATCCTCAGAGAGGCAGACGACACACACAAACGTCTGGAATGAGAGCAAACACACTCACACATTTGTCAGTCTGACGGGAGCCGAGCCTTGTTGTGCCTTTAAAGAGCACAGTTGAGTTTTAGAAGTGAGCGGGTTGAACTCGATGCAGCACCTGCTGTCAGTGCCAGCAAAGTGTGTGTGTGTGTGTGTGTGTGTGTGTCATCGACTTTAACCTTGAAATCAGGCCAAATTGTTAGCCTTTTTTCTCTCAGCCAAAAATGGCATTTTATGGCAATATATCAATATCTTTTTATATGTATATGTTTATTTATTGATTATTGTTTATTTAGTTTATTTCATTTTTATTCGGTTTCTATTACTTTTATTGTGTTATTTTATTAAGTAATTTATTGGCTACACAATGCGGGACAGGGAACAAGGATGAAAAGTGTTTGGGACACATTGTTTTTGCAATTAATTAATTTATCAATTTGACATTTTTGTTTTCATTTTATTTAATATTTATGTATTTTATTTATTTGCTTCATTGTAAATTATTTTATTATTTGTTAGTTTATTGACTACACAATGCGGCACAGGGAACAAGGTGGAAGATTGTTTGGGATAAATTAATTAATTTTACATTTTGTTTATTTTTTCTATATTTTTTTATTTATTCTATATTTGTTATTTATTTATTTTAATTTTATTATTTAAATTATTCATTGGCTACACAATGTGGGACAGGGAACATGGAGGAAGAATGCTTGGGACACGTTTTTGCAAATGTATTTATTTTACATTTTTATTTATTTTATGTTATGTATTTTATTTATTTTTTATTATTTATTAATTAATTGGCTACACAATGCGGTACAGGGAACAAGGAAGAAGAGTATTTGGGACACATTGTTTATGCAGTTACATAATAATAATAATAATAATAATAATAAATATAAAATAAATAATTATAAATAGAACATTTACATTTATTTTATACATTTTATGTAAATGTATATACGTGTGTGTGTGTAATTAACTGGCAATTAATTATGATATTTTGGTGGAAACATAGTTACCATAGTACAGAGTCTTACTGTAAATTCTGCATCAGTCAAAGAAATCCCTAAAGATAATCAAATAATTCAGATGAAAATGATCAATCAATGTTGTGTAATAATAAGGCCCAAACGATGATGAGTCCATCAACACACACACACTTTGTTTTTCCATCACGCTGGGACTTTGCATGGACTTCTATTGCTTTTATATCTGAGCTAATGACATTTCTGTCCCCTGACCCTCATGCAGCCTCTCTGCATTATTTGTTATGAAGTTTTCCTCGACGAGACTATTGCAAAGTAGAGGTGCCAACAACATCAGCACGAACAGAATCAGTGCAAGTTCACACAGGCAGGTCAGCAGTGATTGTAAGCCAGGACACACACTCTCAAAAGTTCACACAGACTGGCAGAATGAGAGGCTGCATCTACAGCACATACTGATTAATGATCCAGCTCGCATGTTAACATCAGAGCTGCGAGAATGCATCCAAAAAATCCCTGGAAGATCTCACCGTGGACTGTCTCGAGATAACAAGACAGAGAGATTCAGATTCACGAGGATTACCCTGGAATTCATTTCAATCAAGATTTTGTATTTTGATTTTACTTGACCATTTTCTATATGTAAATGAGCTCTGTTATGATTGGCCACCCACTTTGCATTTGAAATGAGAAACTACAAAGTTGAATGGGTGTTAATATGCTAATGTGAGTGATGATAATAATTTGTAGTTATTAATTAAATGAGTTGGGATGAAGGCATTTTTTCAGTTTCATTGTTTCAATAAATGTTTTATATTATTATTATTATTATTATTAATTGAATAATTAATTTTAAAAGAAATTAATACTTTTATTCAGCAAGGGCGTATTAACATGTATCAAAAGTGACAGTAAACACATTAATAATGTTGCAAAGGATTTCTATTCATCAAATAACCCTTAAAATAAATGTATCACAGTTTCCACAAAAATATGACGTGTTTTCAACACTGATAATAATCATAAATGTTTCTTGAGCATCAAATGCTCATATCAGAGTGATTCCTGAAGGATCATGTGACACTGAAGACTGGAGTAATGATGATAAATTCAGCTTTGATCACAGGAATAAATTACATTTTACTATATATTCACATAGAAAACAAATATTTTGAATTATAATAATATCTCGTGTTATTAGTGATTTTATTGTATTTTTGATCAAATAAATGCAGATTTGGTGAGCAGAAGAGTCTTCAAAAGCATCTTATGAATGACAGTGTGCGTATTTTTGAACGAGTAGGCCTGATTATAATCACACATTTCTAATACCTCTTGTCTCCCGTCAGATGTTGACGAGTGTGCAGAAGGAAACGGCGGCTGCCAGCAGATCTGTGTCAACATGATGGGGAGTTATGAATGCCGGTGCCGCGACGGATTTCTGCTGTCCGACAACCAGCACACCTGCATCCAGAGGCCCAAAGGTGAGCGAGCGCGGGCGGCACGAATGCAGTCGTCGGCTACGCTAACATGCTCTGCTACCGTTTCTGCAGTGTATAGTACTGTATGTGCACTGTGTGTCTAGATTTGTTTAGCAGTGCTTTAAACAACCGAGCAAACTGTGCCCCATAATGCAATGCGCTCAACTTGATGAATCTCTTTTTATTTGATTGGGCTATTAAATCAAAGATGTAAAATAACTATTTCATTTGCATAATTAAATAACTGGATACCACTCACATGCAATGGTCATGTGACAGCCAGTGTTATTTTAGTATTTATTAATATTTTGATTTGGTTTTTTATTTTTATGTTCGTTTTAGTTTTAGTTGATTTCTGTGCTTTTATCATTTTTATTATACCTAAATATGTTTATTTTTTTATATTTATATATCGGTTTTATTTCAGTTGTAGCTTTAGCTTTAACTTATTATATTCCAGTTAGATGCAAAGTCAACCTTTCTAATATTAAGTTTAGGATTTTTCATCATTTTATTTTGGTTTATATTATATTATATATTAGGTATTATATTATATATTAGGTATTATATTATATTTATTATATTATAGTTTAGTTTGGTTTATTTTTTATTTTGGTTTATATTATATTATAATATAGTATTATTAATTTATTACATTATATTTTAGTTGGGTTTATTTTATGTAAATTTACTTTATGTATTTATTTATATAATATTATTATTTTATATATATATAATTTTTTATTTTATTTATTATAAATAGTTTTCAATGGTTTAATTTTAACAGCACAACCCTGGTGACAGCATGCTATTGTTTCACTTGCTCTTTTTAAGCTACAGTAATCTGTACATTACATTCTGCATGTTATTCGGTGAGTAATAAGCATGTATTTCTTTATTCCTGTGCCGCTCACGTTGTGATTTAACAATGTCAGTGGAAAAGCGCTGCTCTCTTCAAAGCCGACTCTCAGGAGATGCTTTTGGCCAGCTGAACTTGTCAATGTTTGCGTTTCATAAGCACACTGTTATTTGAGTCTGGGATCATATGTTTCAAACACTGCCCCTCTGATTCAAGGCCTTTATTGTCTATATTCTGCCGTTTTTTTCCCCCTGTTGGAATGAGGTTGATAAATACCGTTGTTAATCCCTCATATTTCATGTTAATATTAGTTTTATTGCTCCCAGATTAAAACCTCTTGGACGGAGAGGTTAAGGCACCATAAATCCACAAACGCCGTATACTTCTGTTGTGATCAGAGCGAGAGCTGCGGATCTGTTTGTTATTACGGTTATTGTTGCAGCACAATGTGCTTCAGATAACTGCGGTTTAGGAAGAGACGTGTTGGACAAACCCGAGTGTGGGAGTGACGTAATTCATCATCCCCGCGTGATGACGGATTGACGGATGGCATGTGCGGATGATAGTCAAACAGAAAGATCACCCGATCAACACTCCGGGAACGAGAGGAATTGGGTTACGTGAACGCTGTACATTTTTTATTTATAATAATGTTTAAAGTTTTTAGCTGCATGTAATGACCATTTAACCATGAAAATGTGTTCTTAAATGACTGAAATATTAATATTATTAAATATTTTTAACTTTTCAAATATTAATATTTCTCAGTATTTAGTTTTATAATAATTTGTATTATTAATAACTTTATAATATTAATAAACAATTTTAACTTGTAACTTTTTTATTGAAATATTAACACTATTTAAATTATTTTTAAAACATTTCTATAATATTAATTACTTTTTAAAAACTTTTTTATTTTTATTAAATATTACTTTTAAAAATAATTATAATATTTATAGTACTTTTAATATTAATAAATAGTTTAAACATTTTTATAATAAAACATACTGATAGTTTTAACTTTTTTTAAATATTACTTTAAAAATATTTGTATACTATTAATGACTTTTTACATTTTAATATTAATAATTATTCTTTTTATATTTTTATAACATAAGAAACCTTTTTATTGAAATATTAATATTATTAAAAATATTTCTTTCTATTTATCACTTTTTAAAGTATTTTTATAGTATTAATAAAAATAACTACAAACCCGATTCCATAAAAGTTGGGACACTGTACAAATTGTGAATAAAAACAGAATGCAATGATGTGGAAGTTTCAAATTTCAATATTTTATTCAGAATACAACATAGATGACATATCAAATGTTTAAACTGAGAAAATGTATCATTTTAAGGGAAAAATAAGTTGATTTTAAATTTCATGGCATCAACACATCTCAAAAAAGTTGGGACAAGGCCATGTTTCCCACTGTGTGGCATCCCCTCTTCTTTTTCTAACAGTCTGCAAACGTCTGGGGACTGAGGAGACAAGCTGCTCAAGTTTAGGAATAGGAATGTTGTCCCATTCTTGTCTAATACAGGCTTCTAGTTGCTCAACTGTCTTAGGTCTTCTTTGTGGCATCTTCCTCTTTATGATGCTCAAATGTTTTCTATGGTGAAAGATCTGGACTGCAGGCTGGCCATTTCAGTCCCCGGATCCTTCTTCTACACAGCCATGATGTTGTAATTGATGCAGTGTGTGGTCTGGCATTGTCATGTTGGAAAATGCAAGATCTTCCCTGAAAGAGACGACGTCTGGATGGGAGCATATGTTGTTCTAGAACTATCCCTTTCAGCATTGATGGTGCCTTTCCAGATGTGTAAGCTGCCCATGCCACACGCACTCATGAACCCCATCCCATCAGAGATGCAGGCTTCTGAACGGAGCGCTGAGAACAACTTGGGTTGTCCTTGTCCTCTTTAGTCCGGATGACATGGCGTCCCAGTTTTCCAAAAAGAACTTCAAATTGTGATTGGTCTGACCACAGAACAGTTTTCCACTTTGCCACAGTCCATTTTAAATGAGCCTTGGCCCAGAGAAAACGCCTGCGCTTCTGGATCATGTTTAGATATGGCTTCTTTTTTGACCTATAGAGTTTTAGCCGGCAACGGCGAATGGCACGGTGGATTGTGTTCACCAACAATGTTTTCTGGAAGTATTCCTGAGCCCATGTTGTGATTTCCATTACAGTAGCATTCCTGTATGTGATGCAGTGCCGTCTAAGGGCCGAAGATCACGGGCATCCAGTATGGTTTTCCGGCCTTGACCCTTACGCAGAGATTGTTCCAGATTCTCTGAATCTTTGGATGATATTATGCACTGTAGATGATGATAACTTCAAACTCTTTGCAGTTTTTCTCTGAGAAACTCCTTTCTGATATTGCTCCAGTATGTTTGGCCGCAGCATTGGGGAATTGGTGATCCTCTGCCCATCTTGACTTCTGAGAGACACTGCCACTCTGAGAGGCTCTTTTTATACCCAATCATGTTGCCAATTGACCTAATAAGTTGCAGATTGGTCCTCCAGCTGTTCCTTATATGTACATTTAACTTTTCCGGCCTCTTATTGCTACCTGTCCCAACTTTTTTGGAATGTGTAGCTCTCATGAAATCCAAAATGAGCCAATATTTGGCATGACATTTCAAAATGTCTCACTTTCAACATTTGATATGTTATCTATATTCTATTGTGAATAAAATATAAGTTTATGAGATATGTAAATTATTGCATTCCTTTTTTATTCACAATTTGTACAGTGTCACAACTTTTTTGGAATCGGGTTTGTACTATAACTAGAAAAGTCTTTCACGTTTACTAAATAGTGACTGTTTGTCATTGTTTAGCTAGTTATTTTGGTTGCTAGTTTTAACTACATAATTACTACATAAATTATTCTTCATTAAATTCATAAATGCTTTTAATTAAAAAATTCAACCTCAGATGTTGCATATAGGAATGTCTGCAAGCAAATGTATTGATTGATGTAAATTCTTGTGTAATGCTTATATCATGTCAACGAGCTGTGCTTTGATGAATTCCAGGCATATATTTTTTGCGTATGGAATTTGTTTTGTTCAGCTGATACCTGTGGTGGTGTGCGCAGTCTGCTTGTCTTCACAAACACTTTCTTAAATAACCGATGAAGTCTCTCAGATGGACGCGGAGCAGGTGGAGAATAAAACTAGAGGAAATGAAGGCCCTTCTCTGCTCGAGGCTGTGCTGTAATGTCACGGGAAGAACCTGCTAATCAAACAAACCAGCGTTCACTGGGTGAAGCTGCAGAATTGCGGCTCTGGTGGCTGTCGAATGCAGAATTGAGGTCTGTTCTGTCACAGCCCGCAGGGGAAATGCGTCCTATAGCTTTTGTTGTTCATGTCAAAGGTCTTGCGTCCAATCAGACTCTACAGCACAAATTCATCCTCTGTCAGAGATGCTCTGGAGGGTGAACGTGACCTTCAGCCTCCACGTCTTGGTCAACAATCCACAGCAAAAAAGAAAAACCCTCTTTTGCTGGGAAATGTCACATTATAGAAGGAATAAAAGGAATCAAACACATGATCATGGCTTTGCAAGCGCCATGCTCTTCTGTTTGAGAGATTGTTTTTAAAACCTTCATTAAACTGATCGGAACTGACAGTAAAGACATTTCTATCAGGACCACTATCATCAAAGATGATTGACAATTAGCATATCATTTGGATTGGCGGTATGGTTCAGTTCTGGGAAGAACTTCCTGTGCATCCATGCAGCCTATGGATAAGAGCAGCAATAAAACCCACCTTAGGGTGAACAGAACAGAACCAACAATGTATGCAGATATCATTAATGTCAATATTTAATGTACAACATAATTTGGGAATTTAGTGAGATTCAGGGGGAATCAGAATGCCAATCCAGACTGACGAGTGGAGGAGCTGGGAATGGAGGAGGGTAATGAGCTCTATAGAAACACGATAGCAGCTGATAATATTGAAGGAGTTTATATATATAAATGCTGTGATAGGCATTGTATTCCTATAGTCAGCTGATGCGAGCTTGACTGACGTGGCCTGCCAGAACTAACGCTATCCTTGATTTATAATTCCATTATAAATGTATGCAAAAGATTCCATTTCAAATTAATGCTGATCTTTTGAACTTCCTATTCATCCGTATAAGTATTACTGTTTTTACTAGATTATTATAATTTTTTTTCATAGTGTGATTTTTGGTGAATTGTATTGAATCCAATTAGAGTCAATTTGACCCCCTCCATAAAAATTGTATCTAGAATTTGAGCCTAATACAATAATAGCACTGAAGAGTTTCACACAGTCATGGTCTATCAGCTCTGATTGTTTTAGTTGATAATGCATCACAGACGCGGTTACACGTTTGCTGTAGTTCCCGGTTTCTCACACCTGCACAGTACAAACAGCTTTTAAAGTTCATGAATGTCAGCCCGTGCGTGTGTGTGTTTTTTGTTGCAGTGGTCTGGGAAATGTTTGCTTAGTAATAAAAAACTGCTTCCTTCGTCTTAAAGTCTCGTTTGTTTCAGAGGGTCTCGCTGGACGTATGGCTTACATGAGCACACACACACACACACACACACACACACACACACACACACACACACACACACATTGGTGCACCTATCATTATGAGGACATTCCATAGGCGTAATGGTTTTTATACTGTACAAACTGTACATTCTGTCCCCCTACACTGCCCCTGCCCCTAAACCTACCCATCACACACACACACACACACACACACACACACACACACACACACACACACACACACACACACTACCCCTAAACCTACCCAACACACACACACACTACTCCTAAACCTACTCATCACAGGAAACATTCAGTATTTTTACATGTTTAATAAAACACTGTTTGGTGTGTTTTTAAAGCTATTTTTATTATGAGGACACAGGAAATGTCCTCATAAACCACGTTTACATTGTAATACAAGTGTAATACCCATATCATTATACAAATTTGTGTCCTCATAAATCACATAAACATGCACGCGCACACACACACACACACACACACACACACACACACACACACACACACACACAGCTGCTCATTTAATAAACACACACACATGTAGTTCTGTATTGTGCTGTTTAGTGGATGCATTTCCCTCAACTTAAAGAAATAGAGAGACTCTTTGTGCTCAATTTTTGTGATTTCATGTTGATGTTAAGTTGCATATTAACACATTGATTAAAATATCTGTGCATTTACAATTTAAAACTGCATTTGTAACATATTTAACTTCTGTAATGTGATGTTTTGTTGCATACGGCGATATTCATTGGAGTTTTTAATGGAGAGGAGAGAATATGTTTGGCTATGATATAGCGGTGTTGATTGTGCTATAGTATTATAATTTGGCACATAATTTGTCTTGCATCGTTTGAGATCAAAAGATGATCATTTGTTTTTTCATTTGATCTTTTGGGTTTTTTCAATTTGTTTTGTTAAGCAGAGATGTACTTTCACTATTATTAGCAATCTGACTTTTGATTTTCACCTGGTGGACATCTAACCTAGGTTAAATGCATTGAAGAAGGGACCTGAGCCATAAAATATTTTGATTTTGCCAAATGATGATTAACTTTTCTTGCAGAAAAACTTGTGGTGTTATTGTGCATAAATTCTGGCATAAATAATGCACAGCACAACCAGGGACATTCAATGCAAAAGTAAATGTGAACCAGTTGATTTCATGTTGAAATCTGATTAAAGTAATGGTGTTTTTTGATACTGAAATTTTTGCACCAGTCATATGAATATAATATAGCAAATGGAAAGCGTCAAATGTTCCTGCTGTAATGTTGTAAAATATCATTACAATTTATAATAAATACAAAGTTCTGTCATGAACCTCTAGATGGCTCAGGCTGATGAGTCCTTAACGCAATCTGCTTGCAATCACATCATTCTCTGTAGAGCACAGCTGATTGGTTCCTGCTGTATCAGTAGCCAATGAGCTCACTGCTCAACCTTTTAATACTTGGTCAGCAATTTCTGTAGCAGTTTTAGACAACAGCAATAACAACGGCAGCAGCAGTAACAGCAGCAGCATCAGTAACAGTAGCAGCAATAACAACCGCAGCAGCAGTAACAACAGCAGCATCAGTAAAGGCAGCAGCAATAACAACAGCAGCATCAGTAAAAGCAGTAGCAATAAGAGCAGCAGCAATAACAGTAGCAGCAATAACAGCAGCAGCAATAACAGCAGCAGCATCAATAACAGCAGCGTCAATAACAGTAGCAGCAATAACAGCAGCATCAATAACAGTAGCAGCAATAACAGTAGCAGCAATAACAGCAGCAGCATCAATAACAGCAGCAGCAGCAATAACAGCAGCAGCAGCAATAACAGCAGCAGCAATAACAGCAGCATCAATAACAGCAGCAGCATCAATAACAGCAGCATCAATAAGAGCAGCAGCATCAATAACAGTAGCAACAATAACAGCAGCATCAATAACAGCAGCATCAATAAGAGCAGCAGCATCAATAACAGTAGCAGCAATAACAGCAGCATCAATAACAGCAGCAGCAGCAATAACAGCAGCAGCAGCAATAACAGCAGCAGCATCATCAATAACAGTAGCAGCAATAACAGCAGCATCATCTTTAACAGTAGCAGCAATAACAGCAGCAATAACAGCAGCAGCATCAATAACAGCAGCATCAATAACAGTAGCAGCAATAACAGCAGCAGCAATAACAGCAGCAGCAATAACAGCAGCAGCATCAATAACAGCAGCAGCAATAACAGCAGCAGCAATAACAGTAGCAGCAATAACAGCAGCAGCATCAATAACAGCAGCAGCAATAACAACAGCAGCGGCAGCAGCAATAACAACAGCAGCAATAACAGTAGCAGCAATAACAGCAGAATCAATAACAACAGCAGCAGCAATAACAGCAGCATCATCAATAACAGCAGCATCATCAATAACAGCAGCAGCAATAACAGCAGCATCATCAATAACAGCAGCATCATCAATAACAGCAGCATCAATAACCGCAGCATCATCAATAACCGCAGCATCATCAATAACAGCAGCAGCAATAACAGAAGCATCAATAACAGCAGCAGCATCAATAACAGCAGCATCATCAATAACAGCAGCAGCAATAACAGCATCATCAATAACCGCAGCATCATCAATAACAGCATCATCAATAACAGCAGCAGCATCAATAACAGTAGCAGCAATAACAGCAGCAGCAATAACAGCAGCATCATCAATAACAGCAGCAGCATCAATAACAGCAGCATCATCAATAACAGCAGCAGCAGCAATAACAGCAGCATCATCAATAACAGTAGCAGCAATAACAGCAGCAGCATCATCAATAATAGCAGCAGCATCAATAACAGCAGCAGCATCAATAACAGCAGCAGCATCAATAACAGTAGCAGCAATAACAACAGCAGCAGCAATAACAGCAGCAGCAGCAATAACAGCAGCAGCAATAACAGCAGCAGCAATAACAGCAGCAGCAGCAATAACCGCAGCATCATCAATAACCGCATCATCAATAACAGCAGCAGCATCAATAACAGTAGCAGCAATAACAGCAGCAGCAATAACAGCAGCATCATCAATAACAGTAGCAGCAATAACAGCAGCAGCATCAATAGCAGCAGCAGCAGAAATAACAGCAGCAGAAATAACAGCAGCATCATCAATAACAGTAGCAGCAATAACAGCAGCAGCATCATCAATAATAGCAGCAGCATCAATAACAGCAGCAGCATCAATAACAGCAGCAGCATCAATAACAGTAGCAGCAATAACAGCAGCATCATCAATAACAGCAGCAGCAATAACAGCAGCAGCATCATCAATAACAGCAGCATCAATAACAGTAGCAGCAATAACAGCAGCATCATCAATAACAGCAGCAGCAATAACAGCAGCAGCATCATCAATAACAGCAGCAGCAATAACAGCAACAGCAATAACAGCAGCAGCATCAATAACAGTAGCAGCAATAACAGCAGCATCAATAACAGCAGCATCAATAACAGTAGCAGCAATAACAGCAGCAGCATCAATAACAGTAGCAGCAATAACAGCAGCATCAATAACAGCAGCATCAATAACAGCAGCAGCAATAACAGCAGCAGCATAGCAGATCTAGTCCGCCAAGACCAACCATGAACATTTTCAGTTGTCATGACAGAAGTGTTTTCTTTGTGAACATGTAAAAAAAAAAAAAAGTAATTTATTCCTGTGATCAAAGCTGAATTTTTCTTCAGTGTCACATGATCCTTCAGAAATCATTATAATATGCTGATTTGCTTAAGAAATGTATGATTATAATTTGTCCAGGATTCTACTGACCTCAAACTTTTGAATGGTATAAATTATGCATTTATTTATCTCATTTTATAACTTTTATAACAATAGATGCATGGGATTTCCAAAGTAAATGAGCAATCATGGTCAATAATAATTGTGATCTCACTATTGACCAAAATAATTGCGATTATGATTTGTGCCATAATCCAGCATGTCTGATATGCACGTTCAATGCTTTTTTTGCACATTGCTTAATTGAGAAAACCCCCTGAGTGTGTTTCCGAGGAAAACGTGTCTAATCTGGTCATTCCAATCGCAAGTATTCCAGCGACGCAGGCTGGAGTTCACATCATTACGAAACCATGTGAGGATTGTTTTTGGAACGCATTCTGTATATAAATAAGTTCATAATTGCTAGGCATCAAAGGTGCTTGTCTCATGTAATCACAGAATTTCCAGGATTCCGTGCTAAACAGCGCCTGCAGGGCTCCAATGACCTAAACGCTAGTCCAACTCTGCTGCATGCTGGAAATATAAGAGTGTTTAAGTTTACCTCGATCCCTGAGGTGTCAAACATAAACTGTCATTTTTTTTTTCTTCAGATTTACAACTTCATCAAACTGAAAAAGCTTATTGCTTTGGGCTAGAAAGAAGTGGAGATACAGCTCTGCCAAGCCTGAATGGTTTTCGATTAAATGCAGTTCTGGAACTTAGTGTAATCAAGCCAAAATGCAAATCAAATATCTGTTTTCTTCTGTCATTTCCTTCTTGGCCTAGTAGAATCAAATCTGCTGGTGCATGTGTTGAACAAACATAATTTAGGGTGGTTAAATGGTGGATAGGCTTTTCTGCTGTCATTTCTTTCTGTCCAGATAGATTACACTCATCTAAATGTTGTTTTGCTCCTTGCTTTCTGTGGAATCGCTTGTAGACAGCAACCATCCAATAACCGTCGCTTCGTTTCCATGTTTCCACTCATTGGCGTTTATATCAACTTGTTAAATGTTTAATGATCCATTAGAATTGTTTAATTGTCTCAAAGTCATGTGCTAGATGCTTTAGCGCTGCGCAAATTTTGACCTTTTACAGCTACAGTAACCTTTTCCGTTTGATTACAGCGACTGTCGTCAGCTAATAAATGTGTTCTCAAGCGTCTTCCAAATGAACATGTTTGGGAAACAGATTCATTTGTCATGTAGTCTAAAATACGTCATTCGTGAAAGTTATGGTCTTTTCTTTTTAAGTAGGTCAAACTATATGTTATACATTTTAATTAAAATGTTATATTAATTTAGACATTTTTACAATCCTGTTACCAAGCTTTTGAAAAAGTCTAAATAGTTTTTTATTATTATTATTATTCAAATTTATTTATATGTATATGTATATATGTGTGTGTGTGTGTGTGTGTGTGTGTGTGTGTGTGTGTGTGTGTGTGTATTTAAAAAACAATAGTATTCAACAATAATGCATTCTTTAAAATATTTAAATTAGTGTGTGTGTGTGTGTGTGTGTGTGTGTGTGTATATATATATATATATATATATATATATATATATATATATATATATATATATGTGTCTATTTAGCAGGTCCTTTTTATAATTTACAAAAAAATCATATACATTTTTAAAAGAATAACATTAATATTTTATAAAATATTTTATTTTATTAGATATTATAGTGTATGTATTATATTGTATGTATTACGTTATATAGATATTTCTTACAATAATTGTAATGTAAATATTTAAAATAAAATATTAAAAAATTAGCACTAGTATTATTTTTAAAATGTTATATATAAATGTATAATTTATCAGTATTTTATTAATATATTAATATATTAATATTGTAATATATTAATATATACAATAATGAGTAATATAAATATTTAAAAGAATAAAACCTATTTTATAATATATTTGTTATTCATTTAAATACTTATATTAGTATTAAAGATATTATATTATATAATATAGTACACAGTATGCATTTCATTGCATGTACTTAAGTTATATAAATATAAAGTAAAATAAATATAATTTTTCTAATGACATGCAGTCAACCACACTAAACATTTTATGTAAAAACAAAACCAAAAAAACTGAATTTATTATTTATGAGATCTGATGTCAGATAGTAGTTGATCTAACATGCCTATTAGTTTTAGCTACAAAACAAACACTATGAGACGTGTTAGATTAATGCTTTATAAAGTCACAGGTTACCACGGTGTTCTCTCTATTCTTGGGAATTGCAGCAGACTGGCCTCAATATAGATTTACAGTATACACCCCATAAATTAAATGTTATATGCTTCTGGAGCAAGTGTTGGGGTTTAATTGTTCACAGGTAGTGTTAATGACTTCATCCGTTAAAGTTTCACAGAGGACTATATTTGTTTCAGACCTGCTGTTATATTTATTTGCTCTTTTCTTTGCGTAGCTGCGTATAATAGGTCAATCAGAACATGAAACAATTTCTGTGCTGTTAAGCGTACTTCGATATGGCCTTTCATGTTTGTTTGGAAACAACTTTGCATTACACAACGCACACAAAACACTCGGCAGGTTTGCTGTTTGGCTTGTGGATGTCTGTAAATGAACTGTCTGTGGTTCAGGGGACGTGAGAAGAGTCGTGTTTACACATCAGTCGACGGCCAATCAGTGCAGCTTTTCACTACGCCAACTCTTCCAGAAAGGTGCTAAAAACCTGCCGCTTGCTCAAGAATACAAGGACGTCAGAGAGCGTCCTTCGTGTCAGACTGCTGTTATTGTTGGCAAAGCCGATCTGAGCCTCCAAAGCTAAGAAATAGCTTTGATATTACAGTGGAATTTTTGCTCTCTTCTCTGCATGAAGAAAATCTACCTTAGGCTCATGGAAATATATTGCAGTTTCCGAAGGGAAGAACGGAGCCATTTAGAGATCAGTTAAAGGAAACACTAGTATTTCTTAGTATATTATATGTTTTGGCTAATTTGATTTCACTTTACAATAAGGTTACATTGGTGTTAACATTATAGTTGACTATATTAGTTAATGTGAACTAACAATAAACAATACTTTTGCTGCATTTGTTAAAGGGATAGTTCACCCAAAAATGAAAATTACCCCATAATTTACTCGCCCTCAAGCCATCCTAGGTGTATATGACTTCCTTCTTTCAGCCAAACACAATCAGAGTTATATTAAAAAATATCCTGGCTCTTCCCAGCTTTATAATGGCAGTAACTGGTATGTTCATTTTTGAAGCCCAAAAAAGTGCATCCATCCATCATAAAAGTAATCCACACGGCTCCAGGGGGTTAATAAATGCCTTCTGAAGCGAGGCCATGCGTTTTTGTAAGAAAAATATCCATTTTATTAACTATAATGACTGGCTTTCGTTAACGGCTGTACGCAAGTCTAGTTCCGGAAGAGTGACCTCTGACCTGACGCATGACGTATAGAGTGGTGCAGGGATGACGTCACTGTTGTAGGCCAACCAGCAGTTCGCATCGCGCTGGTTCCCTCGATAAAAACCCAATAGGATTTTCCCAAAGGCTTTTGGATTATCGCAAAAAACAAGCTCTGTGATCAACACAAGTTTCAGAGGTCATCTACTCTCACCCGAGCTTACGCTACTCCTACATCCTACGTCATGCGTCGGGTCAGAGGTCATCTACTCTCACCCGAGCTTACGCTACTCCTACATCCTACGCCATGCGCCGGGTCAGAGGTCATCTACTCTCACCCGAGCTTACGCTACTCCTACATCCTACGTCATGCGTCGGGTCAGAGGTCATCTATTCTCACCCGAGCTTACGCTACTCCTACATCCTACGTCATGCGTCGGGTCAGAGGTCATCTACTCTCACCTAGCCTACATCCTACGTCATGCGTCCTACATCCTACATCCTACGTCATCCTACGTCATCTATCCTACATCCTACATCATGTGTCAGGTCAGAGGTCATCTACTCTCACCCGAGCTTACGCTACTCCTACATCCTACGTCATGCGTCGGGTCAGAGGTCATCTACTCTCACCCGAGCTTACGCTACTCCTGCATCCTACGTCATGCGTCGAGTCAGAGGTCATCTACTCTCACCCGAGATTACGCTACTCCTACATCCTACGCCATGCGCCGGGTCAGAGGTCATCTACTCTCACCCGAGCTTACGCTTACTCCTACATCCTACGTCATGCGTCGGGTCAGAGGTCATCTATTCTCACCCGAGCTTACGCTACTCCTACATCCTACGCCATGCGTCGGGTCAGAGGTCATCTACTCTCACCTAGCCTACATCCTACGTCATGCGTCCTACATCATACATCCTACGTCATCCTACATCATGTGTCAGGTCAGAGGTCATCTACTCTCACCCGAGCTTACGCTACTCCTACGTCATGCGTCAGGTCAGAGGTCATCTACTCTCACCCGAGCTTACGCTACTCCTGCATCCTACGCCATGCGCCGAGTCAGAGGTCATCTACTCACCCGAGCTTACGCTTACTCCTACATCCTACGCCATGCGCCGGGTCAGAGGTCATCTACTCTCACCCGAGCTTACGCTACTCCTACATCCTACGTCATGCGTCCTACATCATACATCCTACATCCTACGTCATCCTACGTCATCTATCCTACATCCTACATCATGTGTCAGGTCAGAGGTCATCTACTCTCACCCGAGCTTACGCTACTCCTACGTCATGCGTCGGGTCAGAGGTCATCTACTCTCACCCGAGCTTACGCTACTCCTGCATCCTACGTCATGCGTCGAGTCAGAGGTCATCTACTCTCACCCGAGCTTACGCTACTCCTACATCCTACGTCATGCGTCGGGTCAGAGGTCATCTACTCTCACCCGAGCTTACGCTACTCCTACATCCTACGTCATGCGTCGGGTCAGAGGTCATCTATTCTCACCCGAGCTTACGCTACTCCTACATCCTACGTCATGCGTCGGGTCAGAGGTCATCTACTCTCACCTAGCCTACATCCTACGTCATGCGTCCTACGTCATGCGTCGGGTCAGAGGTCACTCTTCCACCAGAACTAGACTTGTGTATGGCCGTTACCGGAAGCTAGTCATTACATTTTATAAAGTTATAAATATGGATATTTTTCTTACAAAAACGCACAGCTTTACTTCAGAAGGCCTTCATTAACCCCTGGAGCTGTATGGATTACTTTTATGATGGATGGATGCACTTTTCTGGGCTTTAAAATCTCCATTCACTGCCATTATAAAGTTGGGAAGAGACAGTATATTTTTAATATAACTCTGAATATGTTTGACTGAAAGATGATGTACCCCTAGGATGGCTTGAGAGGGAGTAAATTATGGGATAATTGACATGTACATGAATAAAATAACATATAACATGAACAAACACTGATCAATTAGATTTTTACTAACAAAGATTAATAAATGCTTTTCAAAATATATTGCTTATTGTTAGTTCATGTTATCCAAAGTTTACAAATGACACCAAATTTGACAAATAATTACAAGCAAAGTAACACATTGAACTAAATGTGAAGACTGAAATAGTATTTTCTTGTAAATATACTCCAATAATCTTTTTTTTTTTTTGCAGTGTACCAATCTGCTAACACATTACAATGTTTGGTAGCATTTTATTTTACAGTGTCATTGTTACACAAGTTATATTTAGTTACTGTAAACTGTGCATAATTACACGTAACTAACCCTAAACCAACCCCTATTTCTAACCCTAACATGTAGTTAATTAAAATGACACCGTGTAACCCTACGTTTAAATCCCTACAGATTTATGCAGAAAATGTCAACCAAAAGCTGTGCAGACTCCATCTGGCCTTGATAATGACGTCATAAATGACTCTGAACCACAATGTAAAAACAGAAATAAATTGCTGCCTTAAAATTTTAAGTACATTCAACTGGATGCTTAAGTCATTACAACTTAAATTACACATTAAATTGACAAAAAAATGAGTCAAATCTTGTATAACTAGTTAATAAAAAGTTAAAGCAATGTAAATACATATGTTGTCATAACTTATTGATCATATATTTTTACAGCGCATTGAATCATTGATAATTTGTATGTAATTATTGAAAATTCCAAAATACTCCAGTTCCAGTAACTGAACAGTACAGAGTCAACCTTAATATATTAGTACTTTCTTAGTATTTTCTTGTAAAACATACTACAGTGATCTTTGCTTTATTTACAACAATTTTATTTATTTTTTACAGTGTATAATTGTATGAAATGTATTCCGATTATCATTATTATTCAACAGTTCAAGTTTTTGTCATTTCATTATCTGTTGCACTTTCTTTGTTCTTCGAGTCTCTGCAAAGTCTCATAATTACAGTAATTCTATCATGACGCAAGATGCAACATTCTAGAGTCTTTGATGTTCTATAATCATCTGTGAAAAGCCTTTTGGAGTGAGTGCATTATGCTCGTTTGATCTACAGAATTGAATTAAAAGCAGTTTCTTAGGGCTCTATTTGGGTGATTCTGCCTCGCACTCGTGTTCCTGGCCGTCTCTCAATAAAGTGTCTCTGCATATTCCGCCGCCCTCCACGTATAGACGCGTTTAACAGGCTTGTATTTGTTTTAACAGGCTGCAGACCCTAATCGGCCACTTTTTATTCCCTTCAAATGGCTTTCCCATCGTTTTTTCCGAGCGCATGTGTGAATTTCTCCCTATTTCCGATCATTCAACTCCATTTTTCTTAAGCCGGGAGTCTCGGGAGAGATTAGAATAACGCTCGTAATGATAAAAACGGCAGGAATTCGGCAGGGAGTTACGGGCGACCTCAGAGGGTGGGCTGCACCTCGCCGTGGAAAAAAAGGCTCATTGTATCAGTGCTTGAGCATTTTACTGCTCTTCTGAGAGTCTTCGGGCCAGCTCCCACCCGAACCTGACCCGGCCGTGATGAATGGCTCTGTAGATGAAGAGGTCTTAGACCCTCGGTAAGTGATATGACTCTCTCTCTCTCACTGGACTGGTTTTGAACTCGCATGATTTACGTCTCCTCTTTGAGGTCTACGTAAAGTGACCCGCACACCTTTTCCCCAACCCTTCTTTCTCTCATAAAGGCCGTTTGCATGACTCCACATGAAAAGCGTGGGAGATCTAGTCATGAAAAGGTGGTTTTATGAGATTGCTACAAAATGTAAGCTTTTTTTAATTTTTTTTATGATTTACACATTTCAATTAATAGTAAAATTACATCATATTGAATTGAATAATCATTATGTAAAAATGTATGGATTATTCAATTCAATTTAATGGAATTTTACTATTAATTGAAATGCTTAAATCTTGAAAAAAGGCACAGTAGACAGTGAAAACGTACACTACTGTTCAAAAGATTGGGGTCGGTAAGTCTCTTCTTCTCACCCAGGCTGAGTTTATTTGTTCAAAAATACAGTACAATTGTGAAATATTATTACCGTTTAAAAGAACTGCTTTCTATGTGATTATATTGTAAAATGTAATTTATTCCTGTGATCAAAGCTGAATTTTCAGCATCATTACTCCAGTCACATGATCCTTCAGAAATCATTCTAATATGAGTATTTGATCAGTTGAAAACACTTCATATTTTTGTGGAAACAACATTTTCTTTCATTATTACTTGATGAATAGAAGCTTCAAAGGAACAGCATTTATAGCAAAATTATAAATGTTTTTACTTTTGATCAATGCAATGCATCCTTGATGAATTAAAATATGAATGTCTTTCACAGATAAAAATCCAGTTCTCACCATTAACTGCGACTTTTGCCTCAATAAACTCTTAACTACTGCTTATTAATAGGTAGTAAAGGTAGTTGGGTAGTATTAAGGGATGTAGAATGTGATCATGCAGAATAAGACATTTAATATGTGCTTTATAAGTACTAATAAACTGCCAATATCCCAGTAATATGCATAAGTCCAGTTCATAGTGAGAATTGGACCCTAATTTGTTACCAAAAAATCTTATTAACCCCAAACTTTTGAACAGTAGTGTATTTGAGCTCAGAACTGAAAAATGTTAGAAGTAGCTGTCATTTTTTCCCTCATTTTTATACATAAAAATAATACAAGTAATTTGCAAGTAATAGAATTTTATTCTAGCTTCATGCATTTTATCAACACTTGAATGTGGGTAAGTTTAAAAACAACATTTTGAGCAAAAAGCTGAGAAAATCATGTTTTTGTCAAAGACTACATCCAGATCTGATTCAGAGCGATGATCAAACACAGATGGAGTAGATGGAGTCCATCAACACCCCCAAAGCTTCACAGTCCTGTAGCTCGTCCTGGGTCGACATTTCATTCAGGATCATTAGGCAGTTTTGATTTATGGGATGTTTAATGTTGATGATCACGTTATTTTAAATATGCATCTGCTTACATATGATATCACTTGTTTCTGCTGCTTCTTCGCCTGGAGAGTCTCTACTCTTTCAGAAGATGTCTAATAGCGCCCCCTACCATATAGCAGTGAAAACACGGAAAGATGGAAAATTTCACCAATGGTGGGGAAAGAGTTAATATTAAAGAGCAAAGACTTTGCAAATTCATGACGTCATATATCACACTTAACACACACATCATAACTTATGAGCAAAGTTGTAACAAAGGGTCTTAACGTGAGTCATGTAAAAGGACCTTAAGTACGGAGTTCCTCCATCTGTTTGTTTTCCAGGGAATCGTGCAAATATGCAGCACAACGAGCCTGAGCTGTTTATTCTCAAAGCTCAAACTTTGCAGGGCGACGCCGTTCAACATTATCATTCACGGCTGCAGAACGGGGGAGATTTAGACCGAGCGAATGAATTAGAGAAATTGGAAAGTTCCTCAGACATCAGTTCCCAGGAGCGCGAGAATAAAAAATGGTCAGATTTTGTTTTCTGGCAGAAGAAATTGAAAACAAAAGGTTCTAATTAATCAAAGTGATGCCGGCAGATGTGAAAGGTTGTGAATTACCAATTGAAACCAAAACATTCGGTCCTGTCGCCCCTCTGTCCACATTTGTCAGCGGTTTTTCATGTGTGGAGGGGAAAGGTTTCCTGTAAAGCTGCTAAAATACTGGCCTCGGGCTCTGTGTGTGTGTGTGTGTGTGTGTGTGTGTGTGTGTGTGTGTGTGTGTGTGTGTGTGTGTGTGTGTGTTTAAAAGTGTAGGTCTGCTCTCAGTGTTGTTATTCGAGGCCTAAACTGCTACATTTTATTATTAGCGTTTTGACTGCCCAAACCTGTTAAGATATATTACACTGTAAAAAATATATGATCAATAAGTTATCACAACATGTTTTTACATATACTGGTTTTACAGTGACTCCTAAAAGTTTCCTGAATAAGCATTTAGCTGATATGCACATTTAAAATGTAGTCATTGGCTATGTTGGGAATAGCATGGAATGCATTGCCGAAATGTGAAGTATACAACAGCCATATGGCAAAATTAACTGAAAAAACTATTTTTATATATGTTTTTCATTATTTAATTGGATTGCCTTTTTAAATAATTAAAAATGCACGATAAATGTTTTTATATCTGAGAGGATAATTGGACCGGTATTATTTATACATACTATTATAGTATTTGTTAATATTTAGAATTATCATCTTTTTTTTTTTTTTTCATTTTAAAGTTTTAGTAATCCTGTTGTTCTTTTGTCTTTTTAAATATTATTGGTAGTATTTTTTTTTTTATATTTCTATTCAGTAGTACTTCAACTTATTTTAATTAATTTTTGTTTCATTTTTTCATACATTTTTTTATTCAGCTTTATTTCAATTAACTAAAACGACTTTTACATGGCTTTACTTTTAGTTTTAGTTAACAAGAACAACACTGGATGCCACTCACATAATTACATATGTGTGTGATGAGGTCATGTGACAACAATGTATCATACTACTGTTTAAAATATCATCATTGCATAATGTTTCACATACTTTACGAAAAAGTAGTTTGCAGGGCATTTAGAATATTACTGGTGTATATATATATATATATATATATATGTATGTATATATATATATATGTATATGTATATATATGTATATGTATATATATATATGTATGTATGTTTTTACTGTAAAGATTGAGTTTTTGGTTTTGTCAAGACTTGGCTGCACATATAACTGACCCCTGTCGGATAAATGTGATATGAGCGGTTTTCTCATATAACCTTGGGTATAGATGTTCCCTTCAGCTCCCCGTGTGCTGCTTTCCCAGGGTGCCGCGGGTGTGTTGACACAGATGCGTCCTGGGGTCTGAAGTCAGCAGGGTTCTTTCATTCTCCTCTTACTGTTCAAACACTGGTGAACATGAGTCTGATCTGGGGTCAGTGAAAGAAAAGCAACATTCACCCGGTTCCTCTGGTTCTGAACGGCTGATGGTTTTCTCACCAAGCCGACCCAGACGTCCAAACGCTCTTAAAGTCACCATGAAGTCAAAAGAATTATTATTTATTTTGGAATATTGCAGTATTTATTATAAATGATTTATCCATGCACATCTTTTTTTTTTTTTTTTTTTATGTGTCCCTCATAATTTTGCATCAAAATATCTCCCCCTCCCTCTTGCAGCGACATCTCTTCTCTGATGATGAGGGCGGGGCAACCTGTCACTCACAAAAGATCCACCAATAGCAAACCACGACCATCCAGTCAATTCCACAAGCCCCGCCCTACATTTGTTCTTATTTGAGAAGCCGTTTCACTTAGATGTATGTCACAATATGGAAGAAAAGACTATCGCAACATTGTTTCATGATGACTTTAAACAGAGCCAGGGATACATTGGAATACATGGATAAATGGAGATCACAAACTGTTTCGTATATGTTCATAGGTGTGTTGGTATATTGTATGTGTGCATTTGTGCTCAGACTTGTGGGTAAATAAGCACATGAAACTTTTTTTTTTTAAAACATACAGACTTTTGAGTCTCAATGATATTTAACTGTGGGTGGAGCTACCCGGAGCAGTGTGACAAAGCTATCAATCAAGTAAATATAAAGAGATTTATTGCATGACATTGTAAACAAATGAGACATCTCTCTTCTGTAAAGTAATCAGACTTTCTGTCTCCTCCCCCACCTCTCTTTATGTTCTGCAGTGCGTTTTAATGGAACTAAAGACGTACCCACCTGTATGGATAAAAATCACGGCTGTGCCCACATCTGTAGAGAGACGCCTAAAGGAACCATCGCCTGTGAGTGCAGACCGGGATTTCAGCTTACCAAGAACAGCCGAGACTGTAAATGTGAGTAAAATCAGTTCATCAAGGATGGATGGATGAAACGATAGAACTATGGAGCTATGGATGGATGGAACAGTGACTCGATGGATGGATGGAACGATAGATGGATAGAACGATTGATGGATGGATGGATGGATGGATGGATAGAATGATAGATGGATGACTGGATGGATGATTGAATTGTATGTATGGATGGAACAATGGATGGATGATAGAACGATGGATGGATGGATAGAATGATAGATGATGGATGGATAGAATGATGGATGGATAGAACAATAGATGGATGGATGGAACGATGTATGGATGGATGGATGGATAGATGATTGATTGGCTGGATGTATGGATTGGTGGATGACTGGGTGGATGATTGGATGGAATGATAAATGGATGGATAGAACGATGGATGTATGGATGTATTGAACAATGGATGGATGGATGGATGATTGATTGGCTGGATGGATGACTGGGTGGATGATTGGATGGAACAATGAATGGATGGATAGAACGATTGATGGATGGATGTAAGGAACGATGGATGGATAGATAGAATGATAGATGATGGATGGATAGAACAATAGATGGATGGATGGAACGATGTATGGATGGATGAATGGATGGATGGATGATTGATTGGCTGGATGCATGGATGGGTGGATGACTGGGTGGATGATTGAATGGAACGATGAATGGATGGATAGAACGATTGATGGATGGATGTAAGGAACGATGGATGGATAGATACGATGGATGCATAGAACGATTGATCGATGGAACGATAGATGGATAGAACGATGGATGGATGGATGAAAGGATGGATGGATTGATTAGATAGATGTTAGCGATTAGAAGTTAGTGATGTCTCATCTCTCATGTTGTCGTTCCTGTCTAGTGACGTGTAACTATGGTAACGGCGGCTGTCAGCACATCTGTGAGGAGATGGATCACGGGCCCAGATGTTCCTGCCACATGAAGTTTGCGCTTCACTCTGACGGGAAGACCTGTGTAGGTTAGTGAACCCTCGACCTGCAACACACGACTCTAGAGTACAGAAATCTGGGAAAAAGATGTTCCTATGAGAGGTGATGATGGGAAAATAAGGGCGATTGGTGACATCAGACATTATTACATTTGCTGAAAGATTATGGAATAATGGAATAATTTTGGAATAATGAATTGTTTAGTAATTAGGGTTGATTGACTCCAGACATTGTTAAAGCAGGTTTAAGAGACTTCTAATGGAAACTCTAATGCTCTGTTCAGTCCAGAGTTTGGCTTGATTTTATGCGGTGGAACCAAATCTCAGAGTTTCACTCAACGTTCAGGACATACAGCGAGAAATGGGCTTTCTGTGCATCTCAAGTGTTTTACACTGAGCACATTGTCCTTTAGTTACGCTTCATTTACATACATATGTTAGTGTTTCCATTAGTCTAGTCACGGATGAGGATTTACAGGCGTCGCGGGAGCTATAAACTGAAAGTTGAGCGCAGAAAGACACTTACACATGAGGTATAAACTTGATGTATTTGACAATATATCAAACTTAGGAAATCAAGATCACTGAATGTGAAGAGTTATGTGCCTTCCTGCTCTATTCGTCTCTTTTTCTATTTAACCTTGCTTGCTTGAACACATTTCCCTCTGACTTTTCACGTTCTTAAAGAGCACTGTTTGATCACAGCGCCGTTTAAAGCTGCAGAGTGTAATTTATGAGCCGTTAGCATCACTAAGAATTGGCAAAATTAAAGATCATCTAAGCTGGTTTTCTTAGAGTTGTCATAATTAGCATAATTAGCATTGTTTTAGTATGTTAACATCCAAAAAAGTTACACACCGCAGCTTTATGACCTGTGGCCTGTTGCACAAAGCTGGTTTCAGTTGCTACCCAGGTAAGTTCGAGATTAGTTTGAGCAAACTCTGGTTTTTCGGGCTCATGAAGGTGGATTGGTTTTTATCAGTGTTCATCACCATGGTAATTTACACTACAAGGCTAACCTGCTCTGGAGCAGGATTTATTCTGGGTTAGAGATTGCAAACCCAAACTGGACCAATCAGCTGCAAGCAAAGATGCAATAAAGCCACACCCCCTCCCTGTGTCTCTCGTTCCAAATTAAAGCAGTTTATAGTGAAACAACTTTAGAGACAAAATTGCTCGTCTTTTGGTGCTAATTATTTATTATATGAATTATAATTACTTTTAATTCATATAATACACTCACCTAAAGGATTATTAGGAACACCTGTTAAATTTCTCATTAATGCAATTATCTAATCAACCAATCACATGGCAGTTGCTTCAATGCATTTAGGGGTGTGGTCCTGGTCAAGACAATCTCCTGAACTCCAAACTGAATGTCAGAATGAGAAAAAAGGTGATTTAAGCAATTTTGAGTGTGGCATGGTTGTTGGTGCCAGACGGGCCGGTCTGAGTATTTCACAATCTGCTCAGTTACTGGGATTTTCACGCACAACCATTTCTAGGGTTTACAAAGAATGGAGTGAAAAGGGAAAAACATCCAGTATGCGGCAGTCCTGTGGGCGAAAATGCCTTGTTGATGCTAGAGGTCAGAGGAGAATGGGCCGACTGATTCAAGCTGATAGAAGAGCAACTTTGACTGAAATAACCACTCGTTACAACCGAGGTATGCAGCAAAGCATTTGTGAAGCCACAACACACACAACCTTGAGGTGGATGTGCTACAACAGCAGAAGACCCCACCGGGTACCACTCATCTCCACTACAAATAGGAAAAAGAGGCTACAATCTGCACAAGCTCACCAAAATTGGACAGTTGAAGACTGGAAAAATGTTGCCTGGTCTGATGAGTCTCGATTTCTGTTGAGACATTCAGATGGTAGAGTCAGAATTTGGCGTAAACAGAATGAGAACATGGATCCATCATGCCTTGTTACCACTGTGCAGGCTGGTGGTGGTGGTGTAATGGTGTGGGGGATGTTTTCTTGGCACACTTTAGGCCCCTTAGTGCCAATTGGGCATCGTTTAAATGCCACGGCCTACCTGAGCATCGTTTCTGACCATGTCCATCCCTTTATGACCACCATGTACCCATTCTCTGATGGCTACTTCCAGCAGGATAATGCTCCATGTCACAAAGCTCGAATCATTTCAAATTGGTTTCTTGAACATGACAATGAGTTCACTGTACTAAAATGGCCCCCACAGTCACCAGATCTCAACCCAATAGAGCATCTTTGGGATGTGGTGGAACATGAGCTTCGTGCCCTGGATGTGCATCCCACAAATCTCCATCAACTGCAAGATGCTATCCTATCAATATGGGCCAACATTTCTAAAGAATGCTTTCAGCACCTTGTTGAATCAATGACACGTAGAATTAAAGCAGCTCTGAAGGCGAAAGGGGGTCAAACACAGTATTAGTATGGTGTTCCTAATAATCCTTTAGGTGAGTGTATATTCATATAATTATTATATTAATGATCAAGTAGCCTAATATAAATATAATACATGCATTCATAATTCCTTTAAACAAAGTGTATTCATTTGAGCTCTTTGTGAACCTATAATTATTAGGCATATTTTTTTGATTCACATCATGCTTTGATATAGTCAGATAATCTTTCAGCTGCCTCCTCAAATTTTCGCTGCAGCAGCAGAGTTTATTCCTGCTTTGTAAATGCATTTAATTTCACGATAATTTTCAAAACGATCTCTCAGTCTTCAGAAGAGAAGTGAATCAATCGGACACTGTGATTGGCCGTTTGCCGCACGTGTCACACTTTCAGGTGCATGCGCTTCAGAGTTAATCGCAAACTCTGGATTAAACCCGAGTTGACAGAGAACGTTTATACCAAGCTTTGAGAGACTGTTGAACTTGATCAAAACCAGTTTGGATTTATCTGGATTTGTCAACTCTAAACCTACTCTGAAACTTTGTTCAGCTAGCTTCATGCAACAGGCCTCTGGATATAAAGTGTGTGTGTGTGTGTGTCTGAGCCAATCACAGCTGCTCTGTGCACCTCTTTAGCCAATCACAGCTGCTCTGTGCACCTCCTTAGCCAATCACAGCTTTGCTTTGTATTACTGCACCCAATCACAGCAGACCTCTGTATTACTGAGCCGCGATGCCATGTCTGAATTGCGTCATACCTTTTACCATTTAACCTCTCGGCCAAAAAAATCACTTTAATATATTATATTGTATGAATTATAGGAATGTGAATTTGTTTGTTTTTTAAATTAATTTAATAAATAATTGTATTTATTTATGCAAAACTACTCAGAGAACATTTTTTAAGGATAATTACCCCAAATTGCATATGTTGATTTATGAGTTAACTCTTTCCCCGCCAGCATTTGTTTAAAAAAGTTGCCCGCCAGCGTTTTTGATGATTTTCACAAAAATGTAATGGCCCATAGAATATTTGGTTGTATGAATATCTGAGCATGCAATATATCAAAAGAAAGAGCAGACCCTCTGCTTTTAAACAACAACAAAAAAAATTATTCTAGCTTCATGCATTCCTTTATCAACACTTGAATGTGGGTAAGTTTCTTAAAAAAGCAACATTTTGAGCAAAAAAGCGGAAAAAAAAATCAAGTTTTTTTTCAAGACTCCAGATCAGATTCAGAACGATGATCAAACACAGATGGAGTAGATGGAGAGCATCAACACCCCCAAAGCTTCACTCGTCCTGGGTCGACATTTCATTCAGGAACATTAGGCAGTTTTGATTTATATGATGTTTAATGTTGATGATCACGTTATTTTACATATGCATCTGCTTACATACGATCACTTGTTTTTTTTGCGTCGTCTTCGCCTGTGTTTTGATCAGGAGATTCTCTACTCTTTCAGAAGATGCGTAATAGCACCCCCTACCGTGTAATAGTGAAAACACAGAAACCCGGAAAATTCTGTGGCGGGGAAAGAATGACTCGCTCATACATTTCTTGACAGTCTAAAATATAATAATTGCAGTAGTAATGATGAAGTTATTATTATTATTGTATATACATTTTTATGTTTTTAGATCTTTTATGGTTTTGTGCTATTTTTTGATCATAATCTATAATAATAATATTATTAGTAGTAGTCCCTCTAATATTATGATTTACTATTATTATATTTTGGCATTAGACTGTCAAGAAATGTCAGAGCAATACTTACTTTACCCCATATGATTTTTCTTTCCAATTTATTATTAGCTTATTTTCTTAAAAAATAGTCATAATAATTTTGCAAATGAATTATGTTTTACATGTTTCTATATGATCTGGACATTTGTTTTTGAGGAGGACCCATACTGTTTTTGTTTAGTCACATTGAATTTGATCGTCTAGAAGCAATTATTACCGCTAGTCAGCGACAGAAACTGAACTTTCTGATCTTTGGAGCGTTGGCCGTAACAGCTGGAAAAGTCATAAAACAAGCGGATCCACAGACTTCAGGATGGCATTATGAATCCTTAAGTTAGCAAGCAGCCTGCGGCCTGCTCTTAGCGGCCACGTCCAAATAGAAACAAACATACACGCGTGTCTTGAAAACAGACCTTTAAAAGCACCATTTCAGCAGCCTAAATATCAGGGACCTTGTTTCCCAACCGAGCGGTGGTTAGTCTGGCTTCTGATCCGACGGGACCCAGCTCTTATGTCAAGGTCTCACTCAGACGCCCTATTATTACCTCTCTGTTCCCCCAAAACCTGCCAGCAGCTCCGCAAATGAGAGGTCTGGCTTGTCTGACGGCCCCCGAAGACAAAACTGAAAGAGTAAAGCGCAGTCCACAGAGGCCAGAGGGGTGCGGTGAATCTGTCAGGGTCGCACATTTCCCCCCACAGGAATCCAGATGGAGCACGGCAGCTGAAGGCTGGGTTGCGGTCACCGCCGCTGCCGGCTGGGTCGCTCTCTCACAAGCTCTAATAGGCCAGAAAGCCACAATAAAACAAGCTGAACTTATTAATGAGCCCCTGTTGAGCGATGGGCTGGAGTCACAGAGTAATTGATGTGGCCTACCCACAATCCCCTGAGGAGATGGAAACCGTTGGCATGATAAGAGAAGGTGAGAAGAGAGGGGAGATGGATGTTTCTTCAATGACAGGCACTTTTATGTCCTGCGGGATTGATTTTTATAAAACAGACTTAAACTTTTTGTGATATGAAAGCCACATTTAAACTTTTGTGGAAACTTTATTCCGCAAAGTGCTGTGCCTTTATTCCTGTGCTTATTTGCTACTTTTAAAACACAATAGTAAAATGTATGTTATGAAATAGTCATCCGGAAAGTTTTCACAGCGCTTCACTTTTTCCACATTTTGTTATGTTACAGCCTTATTCCAAAATGGATTAAATTAATTATTTTCCTCAAATTCTACAAACAATACCCCATAATGACAATGTGAAAAAAGTTTATTTGAAATCTTTGCAAATGTATTAAAAATAAAAGACGAAAACCTTTGGCACCAATCACAGCCTCACGTCTTTTTGAGTATGATGCTACAAGCTTGGCACACCTATTTTTGGGCAGTTTCTCCCATTCTCCTTTGCAGGATCTCTCAAGCTCCGTCAGGTTGGTTGGGGAGCGTCGTCCCCACAGCCATTTTCAGATCTCTCCAGAGATGCTCAATCGGGTTCAAGTCTGGGCTCTGGCTGGGCCACTCAAGGACATTCACAGAGTTGTCCCATAGCCACTACTTTGTTATCTTGGCTGTGTACTTAGGATCGTTGTCCTGTTGGAAGATGAACCTTTGCACCAGTCTGAGGTCCAGAGCGCTCTGGAGCAGGTTTTAATCAAGGATGTCTCTGTACATTACTGCATTCATCTTTCCCTCAATCCTGACTAGTCTCTCAGTTCCTGCCGCTGAAAAATATCCCCATAGCATGATGCTGCCACCACCATGCTTCACTGTAGGGATGGCATTGGCCAGGTGATGAGCGGTGCCTGGTTTCCTCCAGATGTGACGCTTGCCATTCAGGCCAAAGAGTTCAGTCTTTGTTTCATCAGAACAGAGAATTTTGTTTCTCATGGTCTGAGAGTCCTTCAGGGGCCTTTTGGCAAACTCCAGGTGGCCTTTTACTGAGGAGTGGCTTCCGTCTGGGCACTCTACCTTACAGGCCTGATTGGTGGAGTGCTGCAGAGATGGTTGTTCTTCTGGAAGGTTCTCCTCTCTCCACAGAGAAATGATGGAGCTCTGTAAGAGTGACCATCGGGTTCTTGGTCACCTCCCTGACTAAGGCCCTTCTCCCCCGATTGCTCAGTTTGGCCGGACGGCCAGCTCTAGGAAGAGTCCTGGTGGTTCCAAACTTCTTCCATTTATGGATGATGGAGTCCACTGTGCTCATTGGGACTTTTAATGCTGCAGATATTTTTCTGTACCCTTCCCCAGTTCTGTGCCTTGATACAATCCTGTCTCGGAGGTCTACAGACAATTCCTTGGACTTCATAGCTTGGTTTGCGCTCTGACATGCACTGTTAACTGTGTGACCTTATATAGACAGGTGTGTGCCTTTCCAAATCATGTCCAACCTTTTCTGATTATTATCAGTGTTGACAACTGTTGTGCTGCTTTTTTAAAGAAATGTATACTTTTATACTTTTATTCAGCAAGGATACATAAAATTAAAGGCAATGATAATGTTACAAAAGATTTCTGTTTCGGTTTCTGTTTTTTTTTTAGTTTCTGTTCAGTCCTGAAAGAAATATCACAATTTCCAGCCCCCAAAAAACAACAACAAAATATTAAGCAGCAAAAACTGTTTTCAACATTGATAATAATCACAAGTATTGATAATTGAACACCAATAATAATTGAGCATCAAATCCTCATATCCGAATGATTTCTGAAGGATCATGTGACACTGAAGACCCCCACACCCCGTCGTGCTCACGAACACAGATTTAGACCGATTTGTGAACGATATTTGAGAGAATTAGGCCTTTTGTGTACATAGAAAAAGTCTTAGATCTTTGCGTTCAGCTCATGAAAAATGGGGGCAAAAACAAAAGTGTTGCGTTTATAATTTTGTTCAGTGTAGTTTTGCAAAAAATAAATAAAACATCTTCTTTTTAAATAAATAAAATGTTTAAATATTGTATATATTAATGCTGTCAATCAATTAAATTCTTCCACTGTTGGCAAATGTAAGTTGACAAATGTCTTAAACTAGTCAGAGTGTATTTGAAGGGTGTTTATTTTCTAAACATCCACATGGCCAAAAGTGTCCTAGTCGAATAAACATTGAGCACAAGCTTTCATTTTTCATCCTTTTCAAGTCTTGCCATCCCCCCTCACTTTGTTTACTAAGATTAAGAATAAAATGGTTCAGAGGAGCAGACGTAGCATGTGTTAAAGACATTTTCAGATGCCATTGCAGTGATTTGGTCAGTGACTGGAGCCTGACGAACACTTCAGCATCTCTTTCTGGATTTGCCCAGAAATAGCTCAGCGTTTGCATCAGTGCATCAGATCGCCTGTATTTTTGTTAGTCAGACCTCATTAATACGATATGGATCCTTATGAACAGGTGTTAACAATTTTGCTCCGAATAGCTTCTAAGTGATCTCTTGTCATTTTTAACCTAACATCCTTTGATTCGGGCCTCTGCACAATAGTTCTGGGACTTTAATCTTGAAATGGCACATTGGTATTGGAGTAAAATCAATCACTCTGATCTCGCTGGGTGGCTTTTTGTGTTCTTTGAGCTGCTTCATCTATTCTCTAACCCCTCTCTCTTCATCCTCATTGACTGCTTTTCTTCAGAAGTGATGGATTTCAGCCGCTCTGATTACTTTTGCACTTTATACGGCTTCCATCCTTCACAATCTGTCGCTGAAGTTTTGCTTTGGCAGGTTGAGGTAAGGGGTTTGACTCGCACAGTGAGTAGATGGGACGGCTATAAAACAAACACTATGGCACACATCCGCGTTTATTGACGGATAATTCCTGAATGTGTTCCCATTCGTCTCAATGCAGTTGCAGTCGTGCACTGTCCCGTTTGTGACTCTCCTAAGGGGTGAATATTTGGGCACTGGTAATACATTGACTATAATATAACAAAATAAATTGTATTTAGTCAGAATACATGACTACTTTTGAATGGTCATCAATGGATAAAGATGCGCTTTGTAGTTACAGCATCTGTATATTTTTATAGTAATTTTCCTGTTTATGATCATATGATTCTGAATGGCAATTCATTGCGATTTCTTTTGAAAGTTGAGGTCATTTATTTACTGTCTTATCTGGGATTTAAAGTCCCCATGAAATTAAAATTGAAGTTTTTTGGCTTTTAGTATGAATATGTTAGCTTTACTGTTATCTAGAAGCTAGTGTGCTCCAAAACAATGACAAAATGCACATTTAAAAGATATAAGCATACTCACTTACGCCAATATGAATCAGTGGTTTTGAAGACATCACTCTGCACTTCAGCTTCTCATTAGATTTTCTGTCCAATCAGATGCTCTCTAGAATCTGAAGCCCCGCCCCTTACAATATAAACAGACACTGGAGCTGCAGCTGAAATCAGTCATGTGTTCACACATTTACTATTTTCTACATGGTGAATGGCACATAGTGCACTATATAGGGGTTAGGGAACGATTCAGTGCAAATATGCTTTCCATTGGGAGAATGAAGTCTGGTTTCATGAAACCACCGTAGCTCCGGTCCAGAGACACATAGCACAGAGCGGATCATGCGATCGAGTCGGTCCAGAGACACATAGCGCAGAGCGGATCATGCGATCGAGTCGGTCCAGAGACACATAGCGCAGAGCGGATCATGCGATCGAGTCGGTCCAGAGACACATAGCGCAGAGCGGATCATGTGATCGAGTCGGCACAGAACAGAAAACGTACCAGACCCGTTTGAATTCTGCACAGAATGATATTTTAAAGCGATATGGAGGAGATCAGGAGGAGAAACGGTTAGAGATTAGGAGGAAACTGCGGCTTCACCGAGCTCAACGACTGTGGACGAGCTGCGATATAAACTAAATGCTATTGGCTATTTTATTATTTATTTATTTGATTTCTCCGAATCATGGGAGTTGTTGTCTTTACCTCTACAGTTGGTGGAATAGAATTCAATGGGACTCGGGCAGAAATCATATTCATGTATGAGCTAATGTATTAAAGATATAATAACGTTGCTGTAGTATGAATCAGGGTGGGGCTGAAAGCCGTTGGAGCGGAACGAGGCTGCTGGAGTGATTACTAAGACAAGCAGCACTCGAGAACAGTGGCGCTTCCAGCCTCAGACGAGCGCTTCCGCTTCTTCCACTCATGTATGTGGGGAAACGCAGCGCTGTTTGTGTTGAAAGTTATGTTATAATGCTACTCTGTGCGTTCACTCGGCGGCTACTATGAGACGCTTGTTTACACTGCAGTGAGAGATCGATATTAGGCATGGTAAAACATGGTAAATCAAGAAAAACAGATTTAAGCAATAAGACTAACTGTGTTGAGCTGGAGAACAATGATTAGTTTTCTGTGGATGAACGTACTCAAACAGTTGCTCGCCTGTCTAATAAAACACACAATATATTAAAGCGTCTTTGGTGTTTCCATGGTTTCCGGAATCGAGGGTTATGTGGGTATGATGTCACTGATAGGCAACGCACAGATACGGTCCGTATCCTGGTTAAAATGGCTTATTTCTCTGGATTTAAACCTTCTTGGAAACATTTGGGATAATGTAAGTACACAAGTCAACAAAATTGTTCTAGTGGTTTTGGATATTTGAATCCAAGAATCTTACATATTATTTTTTTAATATATATATATATATATATATATATATATATATATATATATATATATATATATATATATATATATATATATATATATATATATATATATATATATATATATAAAATAGTGTACCTTAAATGGGTTGCTTACCCCAAAATGAAAATCATTTACTCAAATTTTGTTTCTAACCTTCAAGAATTTCTTTCTTCTGTAGAACACAAACAAAGATATTTTGAATAATGTTTCTGTCTTTTGTCAGTACAATAAATGTCAAAGGGTCTTTTGTCATATGAAAGCTTTGGAAGGACATGAGAGTGAATAAATGATGACAGGATTTAATTTTTGGGTGAACTATCCCTTTAAAAACACAACCAGCCATAGAGAATCTGCCACTGCAGTCTTAACAGTCGTATGTCTTCTTTACACAAAGTTTTCTCCGAAGCATGTAGTAAGTGATGTTCACTTTCCAGTGGAATTCACTCTTAATGTATCCGAACAGAATGTGAAAACGCTAACAGCTAACCGCTAAGTGTTTTTCCACATGGGTCCAGGCATCTTCATGTGATCCTACAATCAAACGACAAGCATTTAAGCCAGTAGATTTGCACGAACATTTCCTCAGAAGACACTTAGCAAACAAAAGGGTTGTGGAGATTCTTAGCCGGAGAGAGATGCTAATCCGAAACAGATGCTCACATCTGGCTGGTACACACGATCCCCAGGCATCATTTTGTTTAAAATGTTTGTTTCATAAGCAGTTCCCCGACTAACAGGGAACGCTCTGGCAAGGTTCTCTCAAAGTTATGAACAAACATTAGCCTGACGTCGTCATACTCAATTCTAGTCAGAATATGAGTCTGATACTGCTCCATTGGGCTGTGATTATGGGGCGTGTTTCAACCGAACCAGGAAAAAAGAAATTCTCTGCACTCAATTGGCTAGACCTACAACCAATCAGAGCAACAGAGTAAGTGACGTATGTTGAGCGACGCATAGTTTTCAACAGAATTCAACCCAAGCGCTCTTTGGTGACGTGGATGTTTACGTTACTGTTGATCATCTGTCCATCATCGTATAAAGCCCACCCTGATAATTTGATTGGTCCAAACAGCTCTGGTTTGGGCATACTACCCGCCCTCAAATGTTGTGGGCGGGGCTAAGTTTGTCTGGCATCCAGGCTAAACAAACGTAACGTTAACAAACATATGTTCTTCCAGTAATAGAATGTTTGTTTAAAGTTATCTGGTCTTTAATAGTATTATCTGCCATTGTTCATGGAACGTTTTAGTTGGACGTTTATCTAATGTTTTTTTAAATGTTGCTACAGTGTTTCAGAACATTCCGAGAATATTTAAAAGTAACATTCCAATAATGTTAGCAAAATTCTAAAGTGGAATGTTCCTTTAATAAGAAAACGTTTTAACGTTCAGGGAATGTTAAGAAATAAAGTTTTCATAACTTAATGTGAACATTCTTAGAACATATTTTTGTTAGCTGGGTCAGTGTTGTGCCTTTTGATCGGACAGACTTCATTCACTTGGTAGTTTGCTAGATATAAACGGAGAAGTCACAGCACAGGTAAGTGATCGGATGTCTTAGATGAACTGCAGCGGGAATCGTTGCCGCAATTGGTCTCTGCACGACATCAATTCACGCCTTCCTGCTCATTTTGAATGTTTACCATGAAGTGTCTGGTTGTAGTCAGACTCACACTAACTGTTCTTTCATATTTTTGTCTTGTATCCCTGTACAAACATTCTTAACAACATTTTGCTTCTCAAGTAAATGGATCTTGATTTAAGAATGTTTAGATATGTGTATTGGAAAACAAGACAAAAATACTTTTGGCAGTGTACTGCTGTCTGCTCCGTGTTGATTCACTCTTGTACGTGAGAGGGTTGTCTTGTCACTGCATGAGAAGACTAACACTCAGCCTTGTTCTCTGTACGAAAGTGTACGAAACTGGTTCAAGTGCTGAAAACAACATCCTAAACCAGCCTAAGCAGGTTTCCACTGATCAGACTGGCCTTTTTTGATGGTTTAAATGAGGTTTGGGGCTCTAAATCAGATTAAACCACCTACAATCAGTACCAGCAAACCTTGGTTCTTTCGACAGGAGTTTATGAACTACTCTACTCTGCAAAAAAAATTTTTGTATTTTTGTCTTGTTTTCCAGTACAAATATCTAAACATTCTTAAATCAAGATACATTTACTTGAGAAGCAAAAAGACTTGAGATAGTCTTGTTTTATGACAATGTTATCAAATTGAAGTGACTTTGTTTAAAACAATAACAAATATGCCAGTGTAAAAAAAAATAAATAAACTTAATTTAAAGGAAAACTAGTTAATTTTCCTGACATGTTTTAAGAGTCACTTAATTTTTCAGAAAACAAGACTTAATATTTTATGTAATTTTCCTTGTCTTGATTTAAGAATGTTTAGATATTTGTACTGGAAAACAAGACAAAAATACTGAGGAAGAACATCATTTTTGCAGTGTAAATTGCGCTCGCAGCCTTATAAAAGAGTCCGTTTGAGCATCAGGATTGCGAAAAGTTTTATAAAAAGTTTAAAAAAGTAAATCTTGGAAGACTAAGCAGTGTTTTTGTAATGTGTGTGTGTGTGTGTGTGTGTGTGTGTGTGTATGTATGCAGAGGAAAGGAGTGTCCAACAGCAGCCACTGCAGCCACAGCTGTTACCCAATGGTAAATATGTCCATTTCTCTAGCTTGATTCCTATTGGCTACTTCTTTCCACAGTGGGTGTGGTTATGCTGGAACTCTTACTAACCTTTATTGCACCAATTTCTTGGGTTGTGGGTCCATTCTGGCAATCAGGAGATCAGCAAAATGAACTTTACCCACGCTAAAATGGTTATCCTCTTGAATTGCCTGAATGAAAACCTGACACCAATCTTGCTTGCAACCTCCTCATTAGGAACCGCCCATTTTTTAATCAGAGAGCATGTCTAATGAGGGTTTAACAATGAAATCGCTGCAGTTTCCTATGACTCTTTATGATGAAGGGAAAAACGGTTTTCGTTTTTTCCAAACGTTTTTTCCAAAGACTGTGATCTAGGATTAAATCTTTCAACTGGACTTGCTGTAACACGTCAATGTATTTCCTACTTTGTTGCTTACCCTAAATAAAAGCAGAGTTAAGGCCTGTTCACACCAATAATGATGACTATAAAGATAACTATAGCGATAACTATATTAGCATACACACCGATGCACCAAGTGCAATTATTCTACAATTTTGTCATCTGTCACTTTAAATACTCTTTAATGGATTCCAATTGGTTGTCAATGTTCATCAGCTGGGAAAAAATCATTCTGAAAGCAATTCCAATGATATTGTTCCTCTCTGCCGTTAGCGTTGTGGTGTTGCCATTCTTTTAAATTTACAATGATTTTTAAAAATATATCTTTATCGTTATTATAGTTCTACTCCTTGATGTGAATGGGCCTTTATTCTTATAATGGAATTCAATTGGACTTGCTAAAACACATCACTGTGCTCCATTTTTCAAAGTGCATCATGCATGACTTCAGATTGTGAAAGCGTTTGTTTTGGGTTTGCACACTTTTGATTGCACAGGGCTCTGAGGTTATAAAGGAGACTGATCCGTTCTGGCACTAAATCTGCATGCTGGCTGTCCGTGTCTCAGGATCCTGATTATTCGGCCTGAAATAAGCACACGGCAAATACTGTACACCAAAGCCTAAGGACAACCTTTGTCCAAGTACCACAATCTCATCTCAGTTTCTTTCTCTTTCTGTCAGCTCATGCTATTTTCTTGCCCTGGAAAGTAATGGCATTTTTTGAAAAACGAGATTGTTTGCATGACGACCTTTTAACATCAGAGCAGATTTAATGGGGACCGATGTGTTTGGTCGAGGCTGAGAGAGACCTGTGCCAACAGCTGTCATATTTACCAAATATCTCTACCTCTGTCGGCATGTTCCCGACTTGTTCCAACCCTTACAGAAACTCATTTTGCCAACATTTGCAATTCCTGAGCACTAGCTGAATGTCAGAAGATGTTTTTCTTTAAGAGAACTCATTATGCTGTTTTACATGGTCACCTTTGTGTAATGTTGCTGTTTGAGCATGAAAAGGTTCTGGGAAGTTCCAAAGTCCCTCCAACGGGACTTATTGTCAATATCAGTGTCAGTGTTTCTGAACTCCCTGAAACGCCTCCATTGTAGTCTTGAGTTTTCTTACGGGAACGAACACGTCACAATATTCCTCATTTAAATACTTACAGCCCCAAGAATAAGCTAAATAAAGGGGCGGAGCCTGGTTGAGTTAGTTAGTAGTGTGTTGAATCTCGCGGTTGTGAGAGGTGTGACATTTCCCAAAGACTCTTGAAGCGCTTGACCAATCACAACACATCTGTCCAGCTGACCAATCAGAGCGCAGTGTGCTTTTCAGAAGGAGGGGCTTCATAGAGACCGGAACTAAACAAAGCCTTACTGACAGACTGAAGAGACGAGCTGCAACAATGGAGAATATGTGAAAAATAATGTTTTTTGAACATTAAAGCATTAACTAATTCTAGTATAGCCCAAAAACAAAATCAAGAGTTTGTAAAAGACTTCACAGTAGTTGAACATTCAAATTACCATGACCGTACAAACATGCTACCAAAGTCTGGGGTTTGCATGCATTATTGCACAAGATCCATATGCAAAATGTGTTTTTTTTTTTTTTTTTTTTCAACAGCTGTCTCTTTTTTTGGTTAAAGTTTCAGTAGTCAGAATGGCAGAATCGAGGACAGATGGATCTCTCGGGAAAACCTTAACTGACCTAATTACAATTAACTGAGTGCAATCTCGAATTTTGCCTCAGCAGAAAATCCTTCTCCCTGAACTTTCCTTGGAGGTGATTTTGTACAGTGCATCCTGCCTGCTGGGTACTAGTTAATGAGTGTGCTTTCTCTTAACATGAAGACTCTTAACAGTGAACTCCTCTCAAAGAGTGCCGAATAGAGAGAGTTTATGGAAATTATGGCTGTATTCAGATTCCTAAGTGTTGGGATGCAACCAAAGCGGAGTCGTTCATTTATTCTGACACGAGTGAAAGGGGTTTTGAATGGGTCTCAGCATGCACAGGTGCCTTAAAATCCTCAAAAGCCACTGTTTTGTCTATGTTGCCTGAGGAAGGTGTTAGATGCTTGATGTTTGAAGTGCATGATTGAAGTCTGAAAAGAAGGTCTTAACATAGTTTATTTGTAGCCCTCTCCTCTGAGAGGAGACTAATATCTTTTGAAAGACATCATTCTTAAAGCTATAGGTGGAATGATAATTATATCTGGATGAAGTCTATTCTGGTTCTAAAACTAGAGCTTTATATCTTTTTTTTTAAGATTATGTAAATGGTGCCCATGAAAAATGTGCCACTATAATGTTGGAGTTGGCCTGACAACTTTCCCAGTATTTGATAATCTTCTTTAGTGCTGGGTAAGTTCTGCAGAGCTTTGTCTGGAAAATAAGTAAATATAAAAAATTGTATTTATTAAAATAAAATAAAAATTATATATAGATTGTGAAAGATATATATAAGCCACTCCCTCGTACATATGGGTATATAAGATGGTGGCACGCATCCATTCATTCAGATTTTTGCTTCAGAGCCGAGTGGTTGCACACAGTGATCACTCTCTCCAATTGCATCACAAAGAGTGTTTTCCTAATCTAAAGGATCTTGCCTACGAGAGGAGGTCTCTCTTGCCAATAAAAGGGTGCTTTCAGCTGTGCATCTTCCCCATTCAAAATAAAAAGTGATTCAGCATTGGACCCAACATGTCATTCGGTGCTCTGGATCCTGAGCGCTTGTGGTTGGATGATTGGTACCTGGGGTGCACCTGCAATTGCGGTGCACTTGTGCCCACAAAGTGGCGCCACCTGGTCGGAACCGCCCGCGTCTCACGTCCAAGGCCTGTAAGATGACGGCAGCCCTGACTGCTAAGGCTTACAGTGTTGCTGGACAGGCCGTCACTGCTCTGCATGTGATGGCCATCCTGCAAGTCCATCTGCACGAGGATAGTTCTGAGCCAGGGTTGATGCATGAACTGGTCACGGCAACTGACCTCACCCTCTGGGCGAAGAAAATCACCAGGAATGCCATCTCTGGCTGAACCTTGCAGAGATCTGGGATGCGACAAAGTCCGCTTTCTCAGCACTCCCATCTTGCAAGGTGGCCTCTTGGTAATCCCATATGTGTATTCTTCCACGGTACGGTTTCCATGTTGGTAAACCCGTGTCTTTCCCTGGGTAGTTTGTGCTCTGCCCCATCTCTGCATCTGTAGTAGTCCCATCCCTGTCTTGGCAGGACAGAGATCTGTCCTTATGTAGCACTGCCACTCAGATCAGTCCATATGTGTATTTCCACACACTCCTCCCTACGGGTAGGATATGGCCTCTCCATTGGACTAAGTACGCTTCCCCAGCGTTAATAACTCATGGCTTAAAAGCTCATGGCTAAAAAGAGGGATTTGAGAACCGAAGCACCCTTCCCATGAAACAACATGTTAAAGGAACAGCAGCTACGACCGTCTCCATGGTAAGCCTTGTCCCTTCCATCTCACATTTAAGGACTATTACTCTTTGGGCTTACGTGGGGCACTGGGTAGGTTACGACTATGTGAGAGCAGTTGCCAAAAGGGCACGCTTGCCAGCATCTGCTTCTCCTACACTTGTAATAGTTCAGTGGCTGTGGCGATTTCCATAGGGAACCCATTTGTCAGTATTTGACATTACGTCAAACGTGACTGACAGATAGGCAACATCTTGGTGACTGATTTAACCCTTTTTCCCTGATGGAGGGAACGGAGGCGTTATGTCCCTCCTGCCACAACCCTCTGAATGGCAGGAATCCCTGTCTTGGTTTCTGAGCATAAACCTGAATGAGTGGATGCGTGCCACCATCTTATATCCCCTTATGCACGGGGAGTGGCTTGGCATGCAAATTCCACTCACCAATTCTATTGGTCGTTTTTCCACAACTCAGAGGTGATTGGTGCTCCCAAGTGAGACCACATTTGTCAGCCTTCAACATAACGTCTCTGTTCCCTCCATCAGGGAACGAGGGTTACATCAGTAACCAAGATGTTTTGGTTTCATGGTTAACTTTGCTGATGCTCTGCTCACTGCACGGATCATTAGTGTTCAGTGGAAAGCACGCTTCAGTAACCTCACAGGTGTCTTACAGAGTCTGCCAGCGAATCAGACACCGCTTATCATCTCCTCTATCAAAAGATTATATTTATATCCACTCACACAGCTGAATCAAATCTTTTCAGGTGGTAGAATTTACCCACACAAAGGGGAGTGTTTTGTGTGTGAGCATTTTTCAGCTCTCAAAGCCAAAGATGTCAAACATTATAATCAGAGATTGATGCAGCTAGTGAAACTCTAAGCGTTTCAGAGGCATGTTGCGACACAGACCTGCACCCTGGCACACACAGCCGACATATATATATCTGTCTCTCTCGCTCTTTTATAAAGTTGTTCAGTTGCTGAATGCCAGCAGAGCTTTGTGCTAAACCCTTATTCATGACTGTTATTGTGCTTAGATTTTGAAGAGAGCAGTATAAGGAAACATTTTTATGTTGCTTTTTGTTTGTTTGTTTACATCACTATACAATAAAAAATGTTTTTAGTTGTTCATATATTCTTATTGTTTTTATTCACTATCCCAAACCCTGAAAGGAAGTAGTAAAATAAATAACAAGATAATATTCCTAGACAAACATACGTAGGTAAAACCGACACCACCGCTACTGTACACAACACTGTGTATCAAGTGCTGGGGAAGAGCTGAAATTCAGATAATATTCTGTAATATGCGTTTGGTTTCTGACACGCACTGTAATCGGTGGACTAATCACAACAGACTGTGCCATCTGACCAATCAGAACAGAGCAGGATCTGGGAAAGGCGGGTTAGAGAGAACGAATCCTTGATTGAACAGTTTCAGACACTGTGAGAAAAGAGCTAATGCTGCAGTGTATATTATATGAGTTTTTTGACTTTGGATGCATGTAAACCTATTGTATGAGACTCCAAAACAAATGCTGCTTAACAGATGCTTATGCCCAATTCTGAACTCTAACCCTCCTGTTAGGCGACGCTCTTACACTCAGTGCACAGACTTTTGCTGCTCTCTTGCATGTGCCGTGTTCATGACTAACTCACCAAAAGCAGTTCAGAGTCTGTCTGAGGGCAAAACGAGAACTCCGTGAAGTTTGGTGTACACAGACATGTTGAGTGGTTCCTGTCCTGACTGCTGTGTGCGTGTGTTTTCAGAGACGTGTGCGGTCAATAACGGAGGCTGCGACAGCACGTGTCATGACGCCGTGACCGGAGTGCGCTGCAGCTGCCCGGTGGGATTCACCTTACAGCCGGACCGCAAGACCTGCAAAGGTAAAACACTCACACTGAGATCATCAGCTCATCTGAAAGCCAAGTCTAATCTAACAGTCCTGGTTAGGAGTGACATGCATCAAATCACTCTTCTGTCCTAGAGAAAATTATGCGTGAGCCGATACATTTCCAGCCAAATCTCAACTGATCTTATGTGGAGACAGATTTCGATGTTTCACTAAGAGCTTTTAAATTTCTTATCGCCTTTCTTTGCAAAAATGTAGTATAATACGGAAGAGATCTATCTATCTGTCTGTCTGTCAGTCTATTTGACACTCTTTCTATCTGTACGTCCATCCATCCATCTATTTGTCTATCCGTCCGTCCATCCATCCATCCATCCATTCGACTGCCTGTCTAGCTGTCCTTCCATCCATCTATTGATTCGTCTATTTGACTGTCTATCTTTCCATCCTTCCATCCATCCATTCAACTGTCTATGTGCCTGCCTGTCTGTCTGTCCATCCATCCATCCATCCATCCATCCATCCATCACTATACAATAGATTGAAATTAATGTTAGTTTAATAAAAGTTAGTTCCTGTTAGTTCCTGTTCACTCAGGTCCATTAAATAATATTAACAGATACAACTTTTGATGTAGCGGTGAATGTTGAAATTAACTAATGCTTTAGAAGTATTCTTTGTTAGTTTATGTTAACTAATATAGTTAACTGTTAACAAAAAACAAAACAAACCTAGTTGTAAATCTCTGAGTACAAGGCTACAAATAAAATCAAGAAGCGCTCGATGAACTCCAAAAGAGTTTAACGAAAGTATAAAAGAGGTGAAGAGCAACTGGAAGTGGAGACTTGCGGGTTGTTTCGGCCAAGACTGGGAGCCTGCGTCGCCTCTAGCGCTCATAACGTTACGCTAACAAGACCGATAAAAGAACATTGAGTTTTATTAGTTCTGCTGTAGAAGAAACAAAGAAAAACATCACCAGACAGCACTGGCACGAGAAGACACGGGCCCAGAGCGAGAGAAGGAGCGTTTTCTTCTGCCGTTATTTTATCCAGATGATGCAGGCTCTCTGAGATGAACGCCTCATTTACTCAGATGATTCAGCTGTAATCAGAAACATCCAGTGCAGCTCAATCAAAGCCTGTGCAGAGCAGGACAAGCTGATGATATATTGATCCCCAATTCTGAAAGAACAGGCCAGAGGAGACGTGATCCTGAAAGACTTCCTCCTGTTGGAGCCCTGTGCGGTCTAGAATGTTCCACAAACGTTCTGAAGTCGCACATTCACTCCATGTGTGTCCTGCACAATCCATTTGGAGAGCTCATCTTCTTTCATTTTCAGCCCCTTTCTCTTGTTCTCCTCTTGCCTCATTTTCTCATTTCTCTCTTAGATTCATGTAGCTCAAACAGTAAAGCTTAGCGCTGGTAAGACGTGAACTGCAAAAAAAGGATGTTCTTCCTCAATATTATTGTCTTAAATAAAACTTTAAGGGGTCATGAACTGCGTTGTTTTCACTGATCTATATAAATGACTATATATACTATACTATATATCTCTATATAGATCAGTGGTTGTTTTATTGTTTTATGATGTTTCCTGGGGTGCACTTATAATGTTAGAATGCTTTTTACATCAAAAATTGTCATAATTTATAAATAAAAGGCATTTTTCCTACCCTGATTTTTAGCCTTCTGCTCTGAACGCTTTGTTTTAAGGGGCATGTCTGCTGTGAGACCTCAGTGTAAACGCCCACTTGCTGTGATTGGCTAATGTATTACTCTCTCTTTTAACATGTTTTTACTGTTACAGCTCTCATGGTTAACTAATCGTGAAAAGTGTTGCATTATATTTAGTTCTATGGCATTATATTTAGAACTATGGTATTACATTCAGATCTATGGCATTATATTTAGATCTATGGCATTACATTCAGATCTATGGCATTATATTAATATCTATGGCATTACATTTAGCTCTATGGCATTACATTTAGATCTATGGCATTACATTTAGCTCTATGGCATTATATTCAGATCTATGGCATTATATTCAGATCTATGGAATTATATTTAGGTTGTGGCAAGGTTGCAGTGATGATCATTGTAGCCGATTACAGACATGTTGAGCTCATGAATGCAGTGATCTCACCATTACAACTCGATTTCTGCACACTAACGAATGCTTTCATCTTCACTAACAGTGCAAACGTAATATAGTTAAGAGATTCGTTGGATAAAACGGGAGTCACTGATAAACTCTCTGTTTGATTGACAGCTGCAGCGTGCGCTGCTCCAACAATTGCCAAGGGAGCTCTCTTTGATCGCTTTCTTTATAGAATTGAATCAGCGTTAAATAATAGATTATTTTCATCTTACTAAGAGAAACAACGCAAGTTGACATTTAGTAATCAGTTTGATTTACTGACACACAGACAAAGAGTATCTGATTGTACATGAATCATAACATTTCAGATCAGGCATTAGAATGAACACAGTTACTTACATGTTGCATTACTGTCGAGTCCAGGCAGTATCCTCAACGGCATGTTTATTGCTTGGTAGCTCGATGTAGGCCTATGTTACTTAGGCTACCTATTCTATTGCATGTCATGCATGTATCGGTGGGCGGGGCTAATTATTATTATTTTTTAATTATTTATTTTATTTAATTTTTTTTTCAGTGTTCCTTGAATGCAATGTAAGTCGCTTTGGATAAAAGCCTTTGCCAAATGTGTAAACGTAGTAATAATTTCAGATTTTAGAGGAGTGGTTGTGCAACTGTTTAATATCACAAACTTCATATTTGGTCTGCTTCTGAAAATAAAGTGCATTTCTCTGGTCAAGTTTATGGTGGATGAAGGAAAATTAGCGATTATGTGGTAGCAATATTCAAGGCACTTCTAGCTGCTGGTATTCAAGTCATAATTTTATAGCACAGTATTTATACAGCGCTTTATGTAATACAGATCGTTTCAAAGCAGCTTCATAGTGATACATGCACACTTTATCAAATATGAGACGCATTCAGATTCTGCTGTAAACGGACAGTAGTGTCGTCATTGAGTCGGTTCAGTGTTGATTTAGTTCAGCTCAATAACTGTAAAGTTTATTAATCAAGCAAAGTCTGCTATTTACACAATGACAAACAGTCTGGCTGTTTTTAATTCAATCTGCAGTCCAGGTGAGCTCTTTGGTGAAATTCATTTTAATTTTGTAATGAAAACAAACAAAAAAAAAATAATGATTTTTTTTTTTTTTTTTTTAATGGAGCGTTACATTATGTGATTGAACCTTTTGCAGTTGGTTATCTTTCTTACTCTGTAAATTGCAAAGGATTTTTTTTTTTCATTAAATATTTGAATTCTTTACAATGTTTTTTTTTTTTCAAATTAGTTAACTATATTAGTTAAGATGAACTAACAATGAACAGTATGCATTTGATCTGTTAACACTTTACAGTAAGGTTGTATTAGTTAATGCATTAGTTAACATGAACTGACCATGAGCAACACCTCTGTTCAGCATTAGTTCATCTGTGTTAACGTTAGTTCATAAAATCCAGCTGTTCATGTTAGTTCACAGTGCATTAACTGATGTTAACAAATGAGACCTTAAGTGTGTTATAAGGTACTCCATTTTTATATACATTTCTATAAAAATATTTTATTTTATTTTATTCTGATACAAACAGTGAGCCCAGACAAATCTTTCATATTTGTGGTCAGTTTTATATACATTTCTATAAAAAGTTAAGATATTTTTGTTATTTTATTGTATTTATTTCATTTTTTTTATTCTGATTCAAACAGTGAGCTGATAGTTTAAGCCCAGACAAATCTCTCATATTTGCAGTCAATCACCCTTTTACCTTTTTATTATTTCACATTCATCCTCCCCTCCTGGTTTGAATCATGGTAAACTGAAAGGAACGGTACTAATCCTGTGCATGTGTATTTGCTCAAACTACCCAGCGTTCATTCCATCCTCTCTCTCTCTCTCTCTCTCTCTCTCTCTCAACAGACATTGATGAATGCCGCATGAACAACGGAGGGTGTGACCATGTGTGTAGAAACACGGTGGGCAGCTTCGAGTGCAGCTGCAAGAAAGGATACAAACTTCTGACCAATGAGAGGACGTGCCAAGGTAGACAAGGAAAATGTTATGTCATTATGTTTAAAGCATAAACCTCACTAAATTAAATGCGAAGAGGGGGGTTAAAAATGTCTTTTTGTTCTCCTGGTTTGCTTGACTGTTTCCCCGCTGCTGGTTCACTGCTCTCAGCGATACTGTGGGCAGATTGTTTGTGATCCAGCAGGTTTATGAGCTGGCGGTTAGTTTGGTCAGGAGAGCTCGGTGTTAATACAGGAGGAATCCCTCTGAGAGCATTTAAGGTAATGCTATCCTGCCAGTCTTCATAAACGCACACCTCCGATCCTGAGTCCCCTCGCTGGTCTTAATGTTCCCGTCGATCAACACTATTGCACACTCCGGGCCTGGGAATATTTCTGGAAAAGATGGTTTGATGTTTCTCAATATAGCCTCCTGTTCATCTCATTACAGCGTCAGTAACAACATTTCTAAGCCAAAAACACTTCAGCCAACGCCTCAGCATGAGGAAGACGTCTCTTATGCTCATCAAGCCATTTATTTGATCAAAAAAATACAGTAAAACCAGTAATATTGTGAAATATTATTACAATTATTACACATATTCTGTCTACTAGTTACAGTACTGCGCTCCCTGACCACCCAATCAAAGGCTGTGAAAATGCTGACGTTATTGTACGCCTGCTAGATGGCCCTGGTGTCGCCAACTTGAAATCTGATTGGCTGATTAAATCTGATGTATTATCTGATTGGTTAGAGCACACCGTTTCATTGGCATTCATTTTAAGCTAGAGGCGCCCGCAATGTTGATTCTGAAGGCCTCACGGCAGATTTCTTTGACCCTGGCAACACATGATGCCTGAAATATGATTGGATAAAAGAGAGCAGTAGTGTTTGCTAACACAAGCAAACACTACTGGAAGCAGCGCAACCAAGAGGAAAGCTATGAAATTAAGAAAATAGACTATTGGGAATCATTTAACACACATTCAGGGAAAAAAATATATAAAACCTTTAGTCAGTGATTCTGATAGTGGTTAGGCCAGCAGAGAAGGCATTACTGGTCCTGACAGCCCACCACTGATATATTGAGATTTTTATATATATATATATATATATATATATATATATATATATATATATATATATATATATATATATATATATATATATATATATATATATATATATATATATATATTAGGCATGCATAAAAATATGCATCAAATATATTTTATGTATTGGCCATAAAAGCAATTATTTTGCCATTAGTCAACTGTATAAAAACAGACAATGATCAGGGCCGATTATATCCTGTGAATCAAAAGGGTGCGGAGAAACGTTTCCGACTGGAACTCATACTGTGTGTGAAGACGGTCTCTCTTGTGCTCAATTAAGGGCTGTCAATGTTAACCATACAATAAAAATAGCGTTAAAGCAGGCTCTATTTGACCATGGCGTTTTTTCCCTACACCAAACATTATTTATAGTGCACCTCCCATACAATAATCGCAAAGACACAAAAACAAAGGCTACGTCTCAATCAGCTCCCTAGCTCGTCAATCACTATATAGTGTACACTAGTAATGACACTGGTTCACTACACATTGGTACAGTGATTACTCAATTTCCGGCGACGTGACTACGTACAACGTTATAGAACGTTACTGCTGGGATTAATCAACCACAGATCTTTTGATAACATTTATTTTTGTTATATATATATATTATTATTATTATTATTATTATTATTATTATTATTATTTATTTATTTATGATCAGCACCATTAAGTAAAATCATACATTGTGATTCTAGCACTTAAAGTTGTAACATCTTAAACTGAGCCCCACTTCATTCTCTTCTCCGTGTTTTTCCTGTTCCTCAGATCGGGTGAGTGTGGGAACGGGCTGTGCTCAGCACTTTGACTGCCCGTGTGTGGGGCAGGGAGGGCATCTCCTCCTCTCGGTCAAAATGCCGTAACCATTGTTGTCAGGAATGTCAAAATGTCAAGTGATAAAATAATCCATGACCCTTTGCCCTCATCTACAATAGCCTCCAGAACTGGGAGAAGCAGGATTGTCTGGCATTTGCTGGTTTACTTCTGCAGCTTTCAACACTATTATTTTGGCTCATACTTAGGGTTAGAAGTTTGTTCAGATGATTTAACTTAAATACTTTAGCATGTTAAGTCACCTTTAAGGATATAGTGCTTTATACAATGCGGATCGTTTCAAAGCAAACAGCTTGTGATACAAACACAACTAAATTCTGCTTTAAAGCATCTCTACAGAAGACAATAGTGTCATTCTTCAGCTCCAGACAGTCCAGTTCAGTTCAATAACAGTGTCAGTTTTGCAAAATTCATCAATTATGAAACTAATTTGATTCAGCTATAAAAGCAGACACTAGTGTCATCATTCATTTCAAGTTTAGCTGCCATGCGATAGTGTCATTGGAGTCAAACTGATAATATTATTGAATACTGAGTGTCTTAGTGTACTGCATGAATTATTCATTGATGAACTATATAGCATTTGACAGTTCTAAGACTCTGCAACTGCAAACCTTTTCTTCCTCAGTATTTCCAGTACAAATATCTAAACATTCTTAAATCAAGTACTTGATCAAATGAAAAATTAGGTGACTTTATGCTTAAAACAAGAAAAAATATCCGCCAGTGGAGTAAGAAATGTAAACTTAATTTAAAGTGGAAAACAAGTTTAATTTTCTTACCCCATTAGCAGACACCATTATGGTATCACTTTCTATGAAGACCATGCTTATAATGAATTATAGCTCCATTTATACTTATTTATAAGTAAGTATTACTATTTTATAAACATATTTATAAAGACTTATTAAAGGTGCAATATGTACGATTTTTGGATTAAAATATCCAAAAACCACTAGAGCAATGTTATATATTTTGTTGACTTGTGTACTTAAATTATCCCAAATGTTTCCAAGAAGGTTTAAATCCAGAGAAATAAGCCATTTTAACCAGGATACGGACCGTATCTGTGCATCGCCTATCAGTGACATCATACCCACATAACCCTCGATTCCGGAAACCATGGAAACACCAAAGACGCTTTAATATATTGTGTGTTTTATTAGACAGGCGAGCAACTGTTTGAGTACGTTCATCCACAGAAAACTAATCATTGTTCTCCAGCCCAACACAGTTAGTCTTATTGTTTAAATCTGATTTTCTTGATTTACCATGTTTTACCATGCCTAATATCGATCTCTCACTGCAGTGTGAACAAGCGTCTCATAGTCGCCGCCGAGTGAACGCACAGAGTAGCATTATAACATAACTTTCAACACACTCAAATGTATCTAATATGATAAAACAGCGCTGCGTTTCCCCACATGCACATGAGCGGAAGTGTCGTCTGCGACAGAATGAAAACTCGAAATCGAATCATTTGATTTCAACCTTTGTTTTGAATGAGCGACCCCCGAACGGCCAAAAATTACATATTGTGACTTTAAGATCTATACTGCATTAAATAACCGTTATAGTTACATTTATATTATATTTATAATTACTTATAAGTCATGCATTTGCTTTTTCAATGTGCATGATCATAATCTATTATACAATGATTTATAAATATTAATTAGTCAGTTGTATGGTTCCATTCATGTATTTATAAAGCAGCAGCCTGCATTACTATATTGTTATTATATATATGACTTTTTAGTAATTCAGATTTCTGTCAAATAAGTGAATATATTGTTACTAATAGCCGTGTTCTTATAAATACTCATTGTGAGTGATAATACAGTTACTAACCTCTATAAATGCATCATTGGTGGCTTTAATTAAAGTGAAAACACAGGATGCTATTGTCTTAAAGCAAATCATTAATACAGACAGAAAAGATTTTATTAAATTGTACATACTAGTAAAACACTGCAACAATATTTATTAAAGTATAATTCCAAACTGCTATAAGCAAAACCATGCATATGGCTGAGGAGATGAATAACCATTCATGACCTCTAATGCAAATATTCGCCATTGAAGATAACTGATAACTGATAACTAATTGGTCTAGCAAACAAGTGTGTCTGGAACTATTTTATATTTGATCATTTATAAACCGGTGTATAATGGATTATGAGCATACACATTGAAAAAGCAAATGCATAAGTAATTATAAAATAATATAAATGTAACTATAACTGTTCTTATAATGGAGTATAGGTCTTAGTGAGTCTTCATAAATATATTTATGGAATAGTAATACTTATAAATAAGTTTAAATGGGGATATAATTCATTATAAGCATGGGCTTCATAGAAAGTGTTACCATTATTTCTCGTAAAGTCACTTGCAAAATGTTGAACAACTTGCACCAACGAAAACCCTCTTTTTGTTTGACAAAAACTACTGTCAGGATTTACTAAAGACACGCAGTGATAAATTGGCGCTGAAAAGGCGTGGACAGGGTTATTTTTGCAGCTGACTTTATTGCATGTGCATTTGTAGGAGTTTCCCTTTCAGACTCAAAATTTATGGGAGTATTTAAATGTCACGCAAGGTGATTTATTAAAGTTTGCGCCATTATTTACTGCTCAAAAAAAGCATGTCTTAGGCCAGATGCTAACTGGTAGATCGTGTTGGTCATTATTACCCGGCTGCGTCTGTGTGCTTTAATTTGTGTCGTCAGTAGATCACGCACAGAACTTTACACTCCCATCAGCGCGTTTATGGGATTTGCCCTGTTTGACCCTTAATATCTTACGTAATTTTACTTCTCAACTAAATCTTGATTTAAGAATGTTTAGATGTACTGGAAAACAAGACAAAAACACTGAGGAAGAAAATCTCTACTGCAGTGTAAAGCTCTTGATGAATGGCAGAGCACGTAAATAAGACAATGTCATTGGGCTGGGAGAATGTGTATAACCTGTTGAAAATAATCATTTCATCAGCCAACGTTCACTGAGTGAATGCTGTGGGTGAAACGTGTAAACAGAATCTCTGCTCGATCAGGATTTACAGCCTCAGTGTTCCCCTGCTGTCATCAGCCCAAAGACCATCAGCGGGGACGGGCCTTGTCCTTCAACACCTCTCAGAAAGGCTGGAGACATTCCTCGGTCGCTTAAGAGGTTTCTGAAGTGTATTTAGGGGGAGGTGTTATCAGATCCCCAGTGTTTTTGAGGTGGGAGTTTGCTGATAAAGCCCCTATCTGCGCTCTATAAACAGACCAGCTGTCATTTTACTCTTACAATGCCATTGTTTCAAACTGTGAGATTAAGTGGGACCTGCATGCTTGGGTCTATAGGGGTGAAAAAGTCAATATCTCGCTCATTTTTCTTGGTTAGTGGCGCTTGCTAAGACTAGTGCCATTACTATTGCTTAGACTTCACTTTAAGACCGAACAGTGAAATTTATGAGTTCATTTCACTCAAATATTACTGAAACACACTGTACTTGATAGAAAAAAGTTAACATGAACTCAGTAAATGATGATTAAGCTGAACCTAAACTGAACGAGTTGCTACAGCTACAGATGTTTCGATGAACATCAGATGTATGTTGAAAGATACAGTACAGCTTACCGAAATCTGTATCATGTCTCATGTAATCACTCAGTCAGTGTTTCAACTGCGGAAAGATGTCAATAAAACAGCTTGTGAGCAATGTTACGTAACGTCACATTTAACTCAGGAAAGCCATTCACTGACTATAAACTAGTTAGTCAGGTAAAAAATTTACTCTAGAGCAGAGCATTTTGAAAAATATATTCACTATATTTTTTACTGTTCTTCAATATTTAATGTATGTTTGAATAAATCTGTCAAGTTTGTATGACAGCCACCATTTAAATGTTTATATTTAAAAAAAAAAGATATACACTATATTGCCAAAAGTATTGGGACACCTCTCCAAATCACTGAATTTGTGTGTTCCAATCACTTCCATGGCCACAGGTGTATAAATCAAGCACTAGGCATGCAGACGCTTCTACAAACATTTGTGAAAGAATGGGTCGCTCTCAGGAGCTCAGTGAACTCAAGCGTGGTACCGTGATAGGTTGACACCAGTGTAATAAGTCCATTCGTGAAATTTCCTCACTACTAAATATTCCACGCTCAACTGTTAGTGGGATTATAACAAAGTGGAAGCAATTGGGAACAACAGCAACTCAGCCACGAAGTGGTAGGCCATGTAAAATCACAGAGCGGGGTCAGCGCATGCTGAGGGTCACCAACTTTCTGCAGAGTCAATAGCTACAGACCTCCAAACTTCTGTGGCCTTCAGATTAGCTCAAGAACAGTGCGCAGAGAGCTTCATGGAATGGGTTTCCATGGTCGAGCAGCTCATCCAAGCCTTACATCACCAAGTGCAATGCAAAGCGTGGGATGCAGTGGTGTAAAGCACGCCGTCACTGGACTCTAGAGCAGCGGAGACGTGTTTTCTGGAGTGACCAATCACACTTCTCTGTTTGGCAATCCGATGGAGAGTCTGGGTTTGGCGTTTGCCAGGAGAACGGTACTTGCCTGACTGCATTGTGCCAAGTGTAAAGTGGTGGAGGGGGGATTATGGTGTGGGGTTGTTTTTCAGGGGTTGGGCTTGGCCTCTTAGTTCCAGTGAAAGGAACTCTTAATGCTTCAGCATACCAAGACATTTTGGACAATTTCATGCTCCCAACTTTGTGGGAATAGTTTGGGGATGGCCCCTTCCTGTTCCAACATGACAAGCGTCTGTCCATAAAGACATGGATGAGCGAGTTTGGTGTGGAGGAACTTGACTGGCCTGCACAGAGTCCTGACCTCAACCTGATAGAACACCTTTGGGATGAATTAGAGCGGAGACTGCGAGCCAGGCCTTCTCGTTCAACATCAGTGCCTGACCTCACAAATGCGCTTCTAGAAGAATGGTCAAAAATTCCCATAAACACACTCCTAAACCTTGAGGAAAGCCTTCCCAGAAGAGTTGAAGCTGTTATAGCTGCAAAGGGTGGGCCAACTCCATATTAAACCCTACGGGTTAAGAATGGGATGTCATTAAAGTTCATGTGCATGTACAGGCAGGCGTCCCAAAACTTTTGGCAATATAGTGTAACAGCAGTGAAAAAACAGTAGTTAAGAAAGCATCTAATTATAGCGATGTGGATATGTTTGCATCGGCTCTGCAGTTTGCCTCTCCAGTCAAGTCATGCCATGTTTATTTTAACACTTTCTACAGTGTATTACTTTAAAGCAAGCAGCTTTACAGTATTAAAGATGTGTCAGTGTCGCTTTCATTTAGAATTACAACTTAATTTACTGCTGTAAAGCGGCTCTCCAGTGTGTTCATGATGTCTGACCTCGATGGACTGAACAGAATAAATGAACCAGAGTAGATTCCACATCAAAGAAGGCAGAGCCTCAGAGCAACACCCACGTTACATAATAGCCACGGACCAATGGTAGTTCAACAGTGTTTACCAGCCGAAGTGAACTTTTCCTGAAAGTTTTGATCTCCCAGAACAAATTCCAAACAAACATCGTTTTAGCCGATTTTGTTTCAAATGACCAGATTGTTCTTCAATTGCTCTTGAAGTACAGTATATCGGAGCCTTTAATTTAGGGATGTGATAGTCTCTTTCCTAGCTTATATTAGATCATGCAAGTCTGCTATTGGTTGCTAGCAGTTAAATGCTAAATATTTGACTTAATGTAGTGTTTATGCAATCAAATTTCAGTGAAGTAGCTTAGTCAATATTTCATTTAAATTGCAATTAACATGCTTGTGTAGTGCAAAATCAAATTTTTAGTTTTGTAACTTAATCTTTGAGTTTGTTTACTTAGTTTTTTAAAACTGATTTGAGTTTTTACAACATTTTAGGGTTTGCAGGGTTTGGGGTTAGGAGGTTTTCAGCTCGTAACTCTCAAATCATGCAGAGATGTTTGATAATTAGGGCTGTCAAACGATTAATCGCATCCAAATTAAAATATGTATGTGTATTGTGTATAGTTATGTATATTTGAATACACACATATTTATATATATTTAAGAAATATTTGCATGTATATACTGTGTATATATATATATATATATATATTTATATAATTTATATCTAAATATAAATATTTTATATATAAATATAATAAATATTTCTTAAATATATAGATGCATGTATGTGTATTTATATATACATAATTATATACAGTACACAGATATATTATGTAAACACAAGCTTTTATTTTAGATGCGATTAATCGTTTGACAGCACTATTGATATTATATATCTAAATGATGTGACGTAAAATTTTAATCTGACTGATGATAAAGCACAAAAATATCTTTCTTTATATTTATAAAATATAAATCCCACAGAATTGCATTGAGAAAGACAGCCAAGCCATATCGAAAGATTTTCTGCAAATCTTTATACATTTTAATGCCAATGGGATGAGAAAAATCATCTTAATTCAAATTAAAGAAAGAGTTTTTTTACCCCATTGTAATTTGCAGGCATTTTAAAGCATAAAGTCAGTTCGAGTAAATGTAGTCTTTTTGCTTCTCAAGTAAATGTATCTTGATGTAAGATTAAGATATTTGTATTGGAAAACAAGACAAACATACTGAGGAAGAACATCATTTTATTGCAGTGTGTGGCATCATGGCGGTGGGTTTGCACAGATAAGCAATCATATTTTCTTGAGAAAATCTTGTTAATATTTCTAATATACCTAACCCCCCTTTTGGCCTTTCTGTTGTTTTTCTGTGGTACCTACTAGATCTAAAATGTGCCGAAAAAGAATGAGAATGCGGCGCTGCACAAACACACACCTGCTGTCAGACCTCGCATACTAACGCCCAACGCTCTAAAAATAAGCTTTCTGGCATCTTAGCAACACAGCCTGACCTTCAAAACAACTCCTGTTGTTTTAAATCTGATGTTCTGAAGCAAGTGCGATTATAATTGGGTAGTTTTCATTCAGCAATCAATAATCATAGTGCCATTTTCCATTATTTCTACTCACTTTTCAATGATGTTACCAAAGTCTGGACACATGAGAAATGTTTATTCAAAAATATGTTTCCATCCACCTATTTTTATGCACATTTTAGGATGTCGCATTAAAAAAAATGCTGGATACAAAAAAGGTACAGTACTGTCACTGGGGTGGTACCCTAAGGCAGTGGTTCTTAAACCTGTCCTGGGGACCCCCACCAGTGCACATTTTGCATGTCTCCCTCATCTAACACACCTGATTAAACTCATCAGCTCATTAGTAGAGACTGCAAGACTTGAATTGGGTGTGTCTAATGAGGGAGACATACAAAATATGCAGTGGTGAGGGACCCAATACAGGTTTGAGAACCACTGCCCTAAGGTACAAAAGTGAAAAGGTACATCTTTGTACGTTACTCACCCCTAAATGGTACATATTAGTACCTTAAAGGTACACATCAGTACTTTAAGAGAGCGTATTACTACCTTAAAGGTACACATCAGTACTTTAAGAGTGTGTATTAGTACCTTAAAGGTACACATCGGTGCTTTAAGAGTGCGTATTAGTACCTTAAAGGAACACATCAGCACTTTAAGAGTGCGTATTAGTACCTTAAAGGAACACATCAGCACTTTAAGAGTGCGTATTAGTACCTTAGAGGTACACATCAGTACTTTAAGAGTGTGTATTAGTACCTTAAAGGTACACATCAGTACTTTAAGAGTGCGTATTAGTACCTTAAAGGTACACATCGGTACTTTTAAGAGTGCGTATTAGTACCTTAAAGGTACACATCGGTGCTTTAAGAGTGCGTATTAGTACCTTAAAGGAACACATCAGCACTTTAAGAGTGCGTATTAGTACCTTAGAGGTACATATCAGTACTTTAAGAGTGCGTATTAGTACCTTAAAGGTACACATCGGTACTTTAAGAGTGTGTATCAGTACCTTAAAGGAACACATCAGCACTTTAAGAGTGCGTATTAGTACCTTAAAGGAACACATCAGTACTTTATGAGAGCGTATTAGTACCTTAAAGGAACACATCAGTGCTTTAAGAGTGCGTATTAGTACCTTAAAGGTACACATCGGTGCTTTAAGAGTGCGTATTAGTACCTTAAAGGAACACATCAGCACTTTAAGAGTGCGTATTAGTACCTTAAAGGTACATATCAGTACTTTAAGAGTGCGTATTAGTACCTTAAAGGTACACATCGGTACTTTAAGAGTGTGTATCAGTACCTTTTCGGTTTTGTACCTTAGGGTACCACCCCAGTGACAGCAATGTACCTTTTTTTCTGACTGTGTAGGAACACCAAAATGAGCATCAATTCTAGAAATGCACATAAAATATGTATATGCTCAATTAAGGTGGATATTTTTTTTTTTATCCGATAAGAAGACATGCACATAAGCTATAATGGAAACACATTTGCCAAATAAATCCCTCGATCAGCAACAACAAACTCATGTGTCTTTGCCTCAAGAGAGGATGTGATTGGATAACTGGACTAACCAGCGGACCAATCACATCTCAACATTTCAAATGTTGGTCTGGTCGTTCTGAAATGCTCAAGTCAAAGTCTGTCATCGGAATGATTTGGTTTAATTCCCACCAGAAGCGTCTCTTCAACGATTCGAACAATTGCATTCACACACACAAGATACTGTAACTTGACTGTTTATTGGTGTTTGTCTGCTGCTCTGAGATGCAAAAGTCATTTGAGATGTTGGAAAAAAGAGCCACAGCGTCTTCCCCAATTGCAGAAACTTCATTTTTTATTACAGGTTTTATTTTGCGCCAATTTCCCAGGAAGTGATGGTTTTGTTCTCTTGAGAACATGGGATGGAAACAATGCTTTATTCACAAATGTTTATGCGATATTGATAATGCTTGACATGTCACTTAAACTGCCCAAATCCATAAAATAAACCTCTTAGAAGTCCATGCCGGTCAAGTATGTTGTTTGCATTTGGAAAACAAACCCGATTCAAAAAAAGTTGGGACACTGTACAAATTGTGAATAAAAAAAGAATGCAATAATTTACAAATCTCATAAACTTATATTTTATTCACAATAGAATATAGATAACATATCAAATGTTGAAAGTGAGACATTTTGAAATGTCATGCCAAATATTGGCTCATTTTGGATTTCATGAGAGCTACACATTCCAAAAAAGTTGGGACAGGGAGCAATAAGAGGCCGGAAAAGTTAAATGTACATATAAGGAACAGCTGGAGGACCAATCTGCAACTTATTAGGTCAATTGGCAACATGATTGGGTATAAAAAGAGCCTCTCAGAGTGGCAGTGTCTCTCAGAAGTCAAGATGGGCAGAGGATCACCAATTCCCCCAATGCTGCGGCCAAAAATACTGGAGCAATATCAGAAAGGAGTTTCTCAGAGAAAAACTGCAAAGAGTTTGAAGTTATCATCATCTACAGTGCATAATATCATCCAAAGATTCAGAGAATCTGGAACAATCTCTGTGCGTAAGGGTCAAGGCCAGAAAACCATACTGGATGCCCGTGATCTCCGGCCCTTAGACGGCACTGCATCACATACAGGAATGCTACTGTAATGGAAATCACAACATGGGCTCAGGAATACTTCCAGAAAACATTGTCGTGAACACAATCCACCGTGCCATTCGCCGTTGCCGGCTAAAACTCTATAGGTCAAAAAAGAAGCCACATCTAAACATGATCCAGAAGCGCAGGCGTTTTCTCTGGGCCAAGGCTCATTTAAAATGGACTGTGGCAAAGTGGAAAACTGTTCTGTGGTCAGACCAATCAAAATTTGAAGTTCTTTTTTGGAAAACTGGGACGCCATGTCATCCGGACTAAAGAGGACAAGGACAACCCAAGTTGTTGTCAGCGCTCAGTTCAGAAGCCTGCATCTCTGATGGGATGGGGTTCATGAGTGCGTGTGGCATGAGCAGCTTACACATCTGGAAAGGCACCATCAATGCTGAAAGGTATATCCAAGTTCTAGAACAACATATGCTCCCATCCAGACGTCGTCTCTTTCAGGGAAGACCTTGCATTTTCCAACATGACAATGCCAGACCACATCCTGCATCAATTACAACATCATGGCTGCGTAGAAGAAGGATCCGGGGACTGAAATGGGCAGCCTGCAGTCCAGATCTTTCATCCATAGAAAACATTTGAGCATCATAAAGAGGAAGATGCCACAAAGAAGACCTAAGACAGTTGAGCAACTAGAAGCCTGTATTAGACAAGAATGGGACAGCATTCCTATTCCTAAACTTGAGCAGCTTGTCTCCTCAGTCCCCAGACGTTTGCAGACTGTTAGAAAAAGAAGAGGGGATGCCACACAGTGGGAAACATGGCCTTGTCCCAACTTTTTTGAGATGTGTTGATGCCATGAAATTTAAAATCAACTTATTTTTCCCTTAAAATGATACATTTTCTCAGTTTAAACATTTGATATGTCATCTATGTTGTATTCTGAATAAAATATTGAAATTTGAAACTTCCACATCATTGCATTTTGTTTTTATTCACAATTTGTACAGTCCCAACTTTTTTGGAATCGGGTTTGTAAATCCAGGCAGTGTTGAGTCTCCAAATCAGAAGCAGCATGAGGGGTTATTTATTTTTGCCTGTGGAGTCTATAAAGTCCTTCAAAGTTATTCTCCTACTGAGCAGTTGAGTGATATCAGCCTCACTGCAGTCACATCCAATCCCAGAATTGATGTTCACCAAAGGCAAGAAACAGTGCAGACACCAGCGAGGTGATTTGTTAGATTGAACAAGAGTTTCTGGGGCGTGTATTGATCGTGTAACCTTCATTCACGGAGCTGTGCTTTCTCAAGCCCTGACTGATGAAGCTGCTTCTTAGTACTTTAACTTGAGGACGATGTGGCCTGACCTGATCTGCCAAAAAGCTAAAGGCTTGTTAACTCTTATCCCGCCAGGGTTTTTTTTTTCTTCTTCTTCTTTTTTTAAAGTTGCCAGCCAGCGCCAGCATTTTTTTATAATTTTCATAAAACCTTCATGCCCCCAGAATATTTTGTTATTTGAGCATGGAATATATCAAAAGAAAGAACAGAGCCTCTGCTTTTAAATGAACAAACCCTGTTTTATTCTAGCTTCATGCATTTTATCAATACTTGAATGTGGGTAAGTTAAAAAAAAAAGCAACAAAATGAGCAAAAAGCTGAGAAAATTATGTTTTTGTCAAAGACTACATCCAGATCTGATTCAGAGCGATGATCAAACACAGATGGAGTAGATGGAGTCCATCAACACCCCCAAAGCTTCACAGTCCTGTAGCTCGTCCTGGGTCGACATTTCATTCAGGATCATTAGGCAGTTTTGATTTATGGGATGTTTAATGTTGATGATCATGTTATTTTACATATGCATATGATATTGCTTGTTTCTGCTTCTTCACCTGTGTTTTGATAAAACTCTTGAATAAAACTCTTGAATCTTGATCAGGAGATTCAGTACTCTTTCAGAAGATGTGTAATGGCGCCCCCTACCGTATAACAGTGAAAACAAAGTCCGAAAATTCTGTCAATGGCGGGGAAAGAGTTAATAAGCTTGAGTGAACCTTAACTCGTACACACACAACTTTGCGTCTTTATGGTGGATGAGTTTCATCTGTTTTAGATCTAATACAAAAAAAAAAAAACGTCATCTGAACAAGTAACATGTCTGCCACTTTTGGGAACAACCAACGATGATTAAATTTAACGATCGCTCATATCACATCAAACCGTGCAAATTATTATTATTGTTATACTTTGTTCTCAAATTGTTAATGTTAAGCACATCGGCCTTTGCTTGAGTAAGTGTATTTAGTGTGTATTAGCGTTACCTGTAGATTTCAATTTCCTTACAGTCTAATCTTTTGCTTTTGACTACGGGTGAATCTCTAGTTGTCATTTGGGCCTTTCTGGATTACAATCCGCCATTAAAATGATAAGTTTAATTACTCCAGCTGCTCTGAGAAAAGGCTATAAATGATCCACTGAAGAACATGCGGTATACATGCCCCTCACGTGCGTTACTACTACTAGCCGGACTCTTTCTTTATATATACAGACGTGACATAATGACGCAAAGACATGCTTAAATTTCCTGAGGAAATCCACCATACCACTCTAATTATAACACATTATTATAAGCTTACTGTTGTGAATGGGGCTAAGGTAAGGAGATTTTTGAATACTGGCTTGTTGTGTACTTGCTCAAAAATGTATTTACGATCAGTTTTAACCAAAAAAAAGATACAGATTGCAGCTTTAAGCCTCAAGCGTCCTTCGTAGAGCAGCACTTAACGAGTCCTTTGTGGACACATTTGGGCACAAATATCTCCGGTGTGATCCCAACTTATTTATTTTTATTACATGTCATATCGCTATCTTCAATAAAACAAAAGCTATCAATTTATGCATTAATTTGCTGGATTTTTTTTTTGTTGTTGGTATTTTTGAATTTATTTAACTCTAAGAGTACCATATTTTTCATTTAACTAACATGAACTAGCAATGAGCAATACATCTGTTACAGTATTTATTCATCTTCGTTAATGTTAGTTACTAAAAATCCAGCTGTTCATGTTAGTTCACAGTGCATTAACTAATGTTAACAAATACATTTTGATTTTAATATTGTATTAGTAAATGTTGAAACTAACAATAACTAAGATTAATAAATGCTGTAGAAGTGAAGTTCATTATTAGTTCATTTTAACTAATGAAACCTTTTTGTAAAGTGTTACCGCAAAACTTAAGTCAAAACTAAAACAACAAACCTAGAAAAGTAGCCAAGTCTTGTACTAGTCAGATTAAGGAAACAATTTTTTTTTTTTTATGATTTTGCCCACATTTGTCCTGAATGACCATTTAGGGTTAATTGGTAATGTAAATATGAACTTGCTTAATGAGAATAAGTGTTGTTATCATAAAAAAATATGCAATTTTGGTGTGAAATATGACCTGGACATTTGTTTTTCATGGTATTCACCCATACATGGTTGAGGTGAACAGGGAACATCTGCAGCAATGAGTGAGGTGGCAGTCAACAAAATCCAGAGATCAACTCGAAACGGTCTTAAGTTATGACACATGCCGTAATACGGCAGACGGGGGAGCGTTTAAGGGTTAATCATTTCCATATGTCCTGAGGAAATAAGGATGAGGGGTTTAAATACCTTGGCTCTAGCCAGGTAATGTGTGTTAATGAACAGCAGAGGGTTTATTAAGGCCTAATTGGGGATTACACTGAAATGATTGACGTCAGATGGAGTTGAGGGGAAGGACGCCACATGGTACTGTTCACGGTGGCTACCGGTCTGATGTTTTGAGGGCTTCAAAGTTTTCCACGCTACAGTGTGAATTCAACAGTTATACTGTATGAATAAAAGTGCTTGCGTTTGCTGTTTCTGCAGATATAGACGAGTGCTCATTTGACCGGGCGTGTGACCACACGTGTGTGAACTCACCTGGAAGTTTCCAGTGCTACTGCCACAAAGGTTACGTCCTCTACGGCGTGGCTCACTGCGGAGGTACGTGATGCATTATGGGATTTTTCTGGACAGTTTTGTGTTTCAAGAATCTATTCTTAAATCAGGATACATTCACTTGAGAAGCAAAACTACTTCAGATATTAAGTCTTGTTTTCTGATGTGACTATGCTTAAAACAATAAGAAAAACAAACAATACCTTTTTTTCCTTGTTTTAAGTGTAAATTCACTTAACTATGATGCATTTTGTTATCCAACATAATTTTGCTCCTCAAATAAATGCATCTTGATTTAAGAATGTTTAGATATTTGTAGTGAAAAATAAGACAAAAAAAAAAGTATAAAAGAAACTTCTAATAGAAAACTCATGTTGGTAGACCCACTAACTCCTACTTGTTAGGACCTTGGGCAAACACATCCAATGAAAACTGAGACGTTCCCATATAAATGCTCTTTAGTTTCCTCCGGCAGCAGTCGGGACCCTGAACACATCTTTAAGAGATATTCAGAGCTGGTGTATTCTGGTGTAAAGAAACGTAACTGGATAACATAGATATTCAAGTGATGTGATGTGTCCCATACTCCGAATTTGTGCTCTTTATTTCACCCATTCAAGTGCACACACACAGCAGGGAGTATTGAACACACACACACACACACACACACACACACAAACGTATTACTTTTGGATGGTCAGGATGAAGGTCTCTGCAAAAAGCAATTTTGTTCCTCAGTATATTTGTCTTGTTTTCCAGTGTAAAAAGGTTTAGTTCACCCTCAAATGAAAATGACGTCATCATTTACTTACCCAGGTGTTGTTCTAATGCATTATGTCGTTCTTTCTTTTTCGGATATATGGCGACATGCAGGGCTTGACATTTACTTTTTTGCTCACCAGTCACTGTGGCTAGTGGTTTTTAAAAAAGTCATAAGCCTACTAGGAAATTTGTTGTTGGCTATATGTAAATGACCACTGTACACACCCAAATCAAGTCTACATGAAATGTATAACATGACAGGTCATCAATTAGGCCTATATAGCTATATAAGGTTGTGTGTAAAGCTCCTTAATCTACACAGGGAAACACTAACAGTTGCTTGTCTGAAAAAAATATTCTCATCAGTGTTATATCAGCTATGCCATATTTAAATCTAGCATATTTGATGTATGAGCCCATACAGTAGTCTAGTGAAATGCATATCCATATTTTCATGTGATTTGACAGTTCATTTTATTAAATATCAAAAATCTAAAAGGTGTGCATCATACCTGACACCTAGATGAACACTTTGCAGTTGGTTTTATGACTGTAAGTCATTCTCTTCAAATGCTATTAAAGTTAGAAATGTGCATACCAATGTTGTGTGTAACTTTAGAGACGGTCCCTAAATTTGGGAATATCGAACGTCGTCTAACGTCAAGCCAACTTTATGCCAATCACATCAAATGTGATATGGTTCTGCTGTGATTTAAAACTATTTTTGCTGCTGAAATAGAATTAAAAACAGTCAATCGCTGTATGATGATTGAATCTCCTATGTGCATGTCTGCTTTGTTGTTTATGATGAGAGATGAGAGACTAATCTGAGCGTCTCTGATTATTAGACTGCATTCATAAGCTCAACAGAATCGCATGCAACTGGTTATAATGCACAACGCGATTATAACAGATGCCTTTTGAGAAGACTACAATAAAATTCAACGCGCCTAAATTCAAGTGGCTAATAGGAGTGACTGTGTTACACGCCACAGCTGGAATCCACCTGCAAATGGCGTGTTGGCGGGTGTTAATGTCAAGCCCTGGCGACATGCCATATATTACCAAATGTTCTGGGGGTATATGATAGGGTTTGGTGAAAAACAAACTGAAATTTAATGTAACGAAAACCCTGACCTTGGCCATTGGTTTTCTGTGCACAGCTAGGCGACATGCACATTCTTGAGACTCTGTTAGTGCCTCAGTTCACTCCGATTTGCCCAGAAAATCAAGATTAATAGATACACAACATGAAATATAATACCTAAACCCCCACCCCCCCCCCCAACCCCTCAAAAGTATATGTGTACTTTCTTCACTGTGTTAAATGTCTCCAGGCTAGTGCATGCGATTTGGCAACGGCTGCCATTTTCTAATGTGCTTTCGGATTGAGCAGCATTTACTAATCGCAGCCTTTGCGATTTCATAATCACAATAAGCCAAATCGGTCTAAGCGTGATGTCCTGTTAACTGTGATTTAATCGTGCAGTCCTACTCCAGACTGATGACAGTCAGAATGTCAGCTGACAGATGTGAACGCGATAACTTTTTGTTGCGATAAACACGATGCATGAATGAATCGCACTGCAGAGTACATGGATTGTATTTCATGTCGCATTTTTGTTGATCTTGATTTCTCACAACGTGTGTGCTTTTTCTGAGCGTGTGGGAGTGGACTGCGGCGCTAGTAAAGTGTCATGAACGCACACATCGCATAGATGTGCACAGAAGACCAATGGCCAAGATTAGGGTTTTCCTTGTATTCAATTTTGGTTTGTTTTTCACCAAACCTTATCATACACCCCCAGAATACTTGGAATATATATGGCACGTTACATGGGATCATTCTGTCATACTTCTGTGTCTTCTTTTAAAAGGTTTGATGCTGGTTGCTATTCACTGCCATTATATGGACTTTTATTTAATTCTCCTTTTGTGATCCAATAAAGACAGAAGGGCAATCAGTATTAGAACAACACCAGGGTAAATGATGACTTTAATTTTAGGGCAAACTATCCCTTTAAATAAAGATACATTTACTTGAGAAGCCAAATGAGTTAAGATATTGAATCTTGTTTTCTGAAAAATTTATGCTTAAAACAAGAAAAAAGGTCTGCTAGTGGGATAAGAAAAGATGTATTTAATTTTCCCTTTGAATCCAGTGGACGGCCGACTCTCGGCCAGAACTGGCTGCATCAGTGCACTTGTTTCAGGGTTGATTAAGCAGACGAGGACAGCTCATTTAGTGATGTATGTCTTACTATTGTTGAGAAGACCAGAAATAATGAATGTGTTTCTCTCCGTTAGCATTTAGATAACACCCAGATTAATGAAGCTCTCTCTTTTGTCTCCAGACAAGGGTCATCAGTTTCCCATTGATGGCTTATCTGCAGGGAAATGGATGTTAAAGAGGCCATATTATGTCATTTTTTTGAAAGTCTTGATTTTGGGCTCTACTTGAACAGGTTTTCATGCTTGAATGTAAAAAAACTAAATTTCTCTCATATTTGACCTTGTTGCAGCACATTTTTCCCACTGTTTTGTTCCTTTCTCTATGAAGCCCCTCCCTCTGGAAGCACAGTGTGCTCTGATTGGTCGGTTGGACCTGTGTGTTATGATTGGTCAACTGCTTTCAAGCATATTTGGGAAATGTCCCGACCATTACCATAACCATTTCTTACCATTTCAACACACTAACTCAACCAGGCCCCGCCCCTTTATTTTGCATATGTCTTGGGCCGGAATTATTTAAATGAGGAATATTGTGAGTGTTTGTTCCCGGAAGAAAACTCAAGACTACAATGATATAGAGAATAACTCTCACTAGAGGGATTTGTGCTTTGCCTTTCTTATGCTCAAACAGCAACATTACACACTAAAGAAGGAGGAGCGTGTAAAAAAGCACAATAGGACCCCTTTAAAGCTGCAGTAGGCTTCAGGTCAGAATTGATTGTTGCAGTTCACAATAATAGTAATAGTAATGGTTTTGGTCTTTCTCCATTCAAGTAGATGTGAGCTGGACTTGCATGAATTGAAAATAGTTGCCTGAGGGTGTAGGCCACCAAGTGGACTGACCTTCCCTAAAAGGGACTTTTTAGCTATAGAAGTGTCAGCCTAACGTTGATTTTTCTCTTCCCCCATCCCTCTTACTCAATCTTTAAATGAATGAAGGCTCAGGATCCAGAAAGGGAAAGGAAATATGAAAGTCAACGGTTTAGCCTGGAGCCAGTTCAAATCTGACTAGCCTAGAAAGCAAGCTCTTTAAAGAAACACACAAAAGTGCTTGTTGAAAAACTTTTTTCTAATACACTTTTTTAAATTTATTTTTCTGGGTTTTTTTTCTGCTGCTGGTTTTGTTCCAGTGTTAGGAGTAACTTTACTGTAAAAAAATATTTTTTTGCCATGGTGCGAGCGCAACTGGCTTTTAAAGGGAATGGGAGGTGAGACTCTGATTGGTTTATTGCACGTTACACCCAAAACACACCCATGACTCATTAAGAGACGAGGGACAACCCTTTAAGACCATGCGCCGGGCGTGCCAACCGTTTTTTCCGTTCAATGTTACTTGCTGTTTCTTTGTAATCACTTTCTGAAAATTGCTTCTTCACCAATTGTTTTTTTTTTTTTGGTGAAAATTGCTAATGCCAACTTGTCTAACATCTTGGCTTTTAGTCCATAGGTGTCTCCTAATTCTCATACTTATGCACCACTCGTGTCGTTTTGTAGTATAAATAGTGAGAGTAGTGTGTTCACACTGAAAATTCCAGAAAGAAAAAGTGCACTTTAAATATCCGGATGATGCACTTAATTAACCGAAAAAACTAAGTGGGGATTGTTGCATTCAGAATGTCACCAGTAGTGATTTATTTACAGTGCGTCATCTGGGACACGAGTTATGTCTGATAGATTGTTTCGTCACTCTGGAAATGGAAGATCAAATGGAGTGCAGTGCATTGTGGGATACAGTGTGGATTGCTCTGGTTGTATACTGCAGTAGTTTATCCAGGGAGTAAATTCAGTTGAATGCCCATCTTTAAATCAATCAATCATTTATTTTTAAAGCAAAGTAAAAACGGAAATAGTTGAAAATCAGTTGTCATTAATGTTCTTGGCTTTCATAACAAAGATCAATTATTTGTAATTGTTTTGTTTTATAGATATTGATGAGTGCAGCATTAATCGGGGCGGCTGTAAATTCGGATGCGTGAACACTCTGGGCAGTTATGAGTGTACCTGCCCTCCTGGTTACAAACTGCACTGGAACAAGAAGGACTGCGTCGGTATGTGGACAAGAGTGCCACCTAGAGGCCATTCAGATGCCACTATAACCGAACCGAAATCTCATGGTTCAGATGCAAATGTGCTTTCAGTCGCATATGTCATACATTAATCAATAGCTTGTCTTTGCAACAATTGCAAAAATTGACTAATGAGATGTTTTAATGCATACTAATATAAGACAAATATGAGTCAAACCTATAGTTTTTGCACATCATACAGAGCTTGTGAAGTGTGTGTCCAGTCTGGTGGCCCCCAAAGCCACCCTCACTTGTAGTAAGACGGGGAAAAAAGAGAGCTGCTCTCTGACGTGTGCATCCAAAGCACATTATCTGTCAGGTACATACCAATACACCCCCAAAAATACTTAATTTGAATGTTTGTAACTTCAGTATAACCACATAACACACTCTAATGGCAATTTTGGTTTTGCGTTTCACAGAATCAGACAACAGTTATTCTGTTAGCTGTGGAATACCCATCCTGCGAGGGAAATCCCAGAGCAGACTAAACACGAGCAGCATCCAGACCTGCATAGGTAAGATCATACACACCTTCCTTATCTCAAGAGCAAATGGATCTTGGCGACTAATGGTCCACAAATAGGGAACACTTTGGTGTCTCGTATTTATTTTTTTACAGTGATACAGGTGATCCCATTGATATATTATAGAAACTATTAAATATATTAGTAAGTAAGAAAGATACTTTATTGTCATTGTACCAGTACAACGAAATTTAAAAAAAGCAGCTCTCATAACAGAAAAATAAACATTTACTCATTAACTATAGATAAACACATAAAGAGAACTCTAAATTGTCCAAATTATTGATTACTAATCCATTAATCAATCTATTATCTGTACATGAATTAATGTATATTAGTGCACCCGTACTGTTAATTGTTACCAAATATGTTAATATGTGCTGCATGCTTTCCTCTCAATAACAAAAACACAACAAAATTGAGAAAACGGCAAGCATTTTTTAAATAAAGCATGAGAAAAGCATCTGATCATAGCAACGTGGATATGTTTACACAAGCGCTGCAATTTGGCTCTCTAGTAAAGTCCCGTCACTTTATTCATATAGCACTTTATACAAAAGATTGTTTAAATCAAGCAGCTTTACCGTATTAAACACAAAAAATAGGGTCAGTATCTCGTTTCATCAGCAGTACAACTTCAGTTTCTTCAGTTATAAAGCAGCTCTCCAGTGTGTTCATGTTTTCACTCACGGACATCTGACCGACCGACTGAACAGGAGAAATGAAATGGTAAATATTTCCACATGACTGAAGGCAAGCCTCAGCGCACACCTACCTTTTATGTAGTTGCCACAGAGCAATGGTAGTAGGTGTTTACCATAGTTCGCTTTGGCAAGCTATTTCCAACTCCCAAAACCATTTGTTTTGGGCTGATTTTGTTCTAAATGATGTCACAGTTCGTTCAGATTTAGCTTGAAGTATATCAGGGCTTTAAGGCTTTTAGTTTTTTCATCCACCAGTCAATTTTGAGGTTTTTGGCTGTTTGGCTTTTCGTAACCTGTAGTTTCAGGCTAGTGGAAAGAAAACATCCAAAATACACTTTATGTGTTTGTATTATTGCACTTTATCTATATGCATCTAGATTTTAATTACAATACATATCTTTAAAGGGTTAAACTTGTTCTTTTTATTCTGCACACACCAAACTTTATTTTTATTTTTCTATAATCTGAACGTTTTTACTGAGGGGTTTGTTCTTGTATCGTTTGCCTGATTTTATACGACATTTCAATCCTAAAAACATGGTGACATTTTTTTATTTATTTTTTTCTGGCTGTTCACAGACTTTTTGGTAACACTTTAGGGTCCAATTCAGTTGCTTATTATCATGCATATTACTGGGATATTGGCTGTTTATTAGTACTTATAAAAGTACATATTAATGCCTTATTCTGCATGATTATATCTCTTAAAGGGATAGTTCACCCCAAAATGAAAATGATCCCATGATTTACTCACCCTTGAGCCATCCTAGGTGTGTATGACATTCTTTTTTCAGACGAACACAATCAGAGTTATATTAAAAAAGTCCTGGCTCTTCCAAGCTTTATAATGGCAGTGACTTGTGTAATTTTTGAAGACCATAAAAGTGCATTGTAAGGCCCGCTAAACTCGTTCCAATGAGGGTAACGATCCGCGGTCGAAGGTCGCTCGGTGTTTTCAGCTGGGCAAAAAGATTTAATTCTAATTTATCTTTATCTGACTCCATCTAATCGTAATTTAGAATTTAGGTTAAAATGCCAATTGGTTTTGGTCATTTATATTTAATAGTTATCATTTAATTATTCTGTTTAATCCTTTGTTGAAATTATACCCGTTCATCTACTAGAATAATTCCAGAGTAAATCAGGATAGATCAAAACATAACAATTTATTAACCGTCAGGTAAATGTATAACGGTGATTAGATAATCAGTTCAAAGCTAGTCCATACATAACATCAAATACTCTGAAGTAAAGAATGAAATATGGATACCTGACTTCTTAAAATGACATAACGCTGAGCGTCTATAGCAGACACTCAGCGTTACGGGCTGACCGATACAAGAGTTCAAGCCCCGACCTTTTCTGAAACATCTCCTTAAATATCAGACCAAGATGTAAAACTCTTTCAAATGTAAACGTGTTAACAATGGGAATTTAGATTGGATCGCTCTCCCATATGCCTGTATTGTTAGAAGACCAAATGGCCGACAGCCACACCCACCATATTTAGCAAAATGTCTCTAAACTTCTTAAAACCTTTATTATATTCTTGTTTACTTCAGTTGGGGATGATCTTTGCAGTGAGACATTTCAAACGATATCAAACATGTATAATATTGTATTATGAGAATTCACATTAAACCATATAGATTTTGATGGTGAAATCTGGAGGAGGAGTGGGGGAAGAGGCAGTGAAAAGAAAGGCGTGTAAATTAAAGTCATTCTTAGATGATTCACTCAGCGTGACGTCGTCTCCGATGGGGATGCTAAATGCATGAGTGAGTTTAGATGCTAATTTCCTTCTTAGATAGTTTGTTCCTCAACCAGACATTCTGGCATTATGCAAGTTTTCCTAGTCTTACTGTATCTATCCATCATATAACTGCTCCACAGTTATAACAGTGCTCCACATATAACTGCGGTCAGCGGTACACAAGGTTGACCTGCACTAAAAGAGTAACCCCTGACAGGATGTATATCTCAAGCTTTGACGCCTCTCGTGGATCGGGCTGGGCAACAAACTCAAGCCCCTCTTCTCTTATATCGAAATCCTCCACCATTTCTCTTATCTTAGACTCTAATTCATGACCGGACCGGACCGGACTCATTTTAGACTCTAATTCATGACCGGACCGGACCGGACTCATTTTAGACTCTAATTCATGACCGGACCGGACCGGACTCATTTTAGACTCTAATTCATGACCGGACCGGACCGGACTCATTTTAGTCTCTAATTCATGACCGGTGTCTTGTTTTGCTCTATCCTCTGTGCTTCTGCGTTCGTCAGTACACATGCGTCAAGGGTCAAGGGTCACTCTTTTGCTGTAACTCGACTTGCGTACCGCTGACTGCCGGAAGCTCGTTATATTAGTCTATAAAGTTTTAAATATGGATATTTTTCTTACACAAACGCACCACTTCGCTTCAGAAGGCCTTTATTAACCCCCCGGAGCCGTGTGGAGCAGTTATATGATGGATAGATGCACTTTTATGGACTTCAAAAATGAACCAACAGTCACTGCCATTATAAAGCTTGGAAGAGCCAGGACTTTTTTAATATAACTCTGATTGTGTTCGTCTGAAAGAAGAATGTCATACACACCTAGGATGACTTGAGGGAGAGTAAATCATGGGCTCATTTTCATTTTTGGGTGAACTATCCCTTTAATCCTACGCAATACCTAAACTTAACAACTACCTTACTATTAAGCAGTAATTAGGAGTTTTTTAAGGGAAAAAGTCTTAGTTAATAGTGAGAATTGGACTCTTGTGTGACTGAATTTTCTGCTTTATGGAGTGATGCAATAAATCCCCTCAGGAAAAAACTTGAACTGCCTACAAAATAAAACAAGAATTTTGAACCTGGCTTTATCCAATGTTCAGATTTGTGTTCTGGAATTGGATGCAAATGAGTGCGCATTTAATTAGACACGGCCTCATTTGCACTGTCTAATTAAATGTGAAAACTTGTAACACAAAACAAAATAACTCCTGATGTAGTTAATCACCTGGGGAAGTATGGTAATATCATTAGTCACCCCTTTGACTGTGATTTATTACCATTAAAAGCAACAAAATTAATTGGACAAAAAAAAGCTATGCCAGAATAGGTAACAGCGTTGCAAGTTCAGTCTTTATTAAGGCATTACACCACAGGTTAATAAGGTACAAAAATTGCCAGATGGATGCAACTACGCGTGGTAATGAATGCCACATATAAAATGAATAAAAAATAAAACCAATCATATATTGATTCATTAAGTCAACATTTTCTAAATGTTAATCCCCCCATTTTCACTGATCATTAGCTGAAAAGGAGAAAAAAGACATTTTCTGAGACATTCAGGCCCTATTTTTGTATTTTGTTGAAAGTGCCAGCAAACAGAACCTGGAAAGCGATGAGACGTTTCTTTTGAACAGCTGCAGCCGATGATTCCGAGAAACATAATGACAGATACATCACAGCTGTCCAATTACATGATCACTCGATGCGCTTGGCAAATTAGAAACTTATTTACCATGCCTGATGTTTGTTTTGATGTCAGACTCATTTCACATCAGGATGCCTGTCACGGCACACTATAATCTCAGATTGCTGTTCCTCATAAGTGTTCAGAGTGAGCATAAAGCTAACATGAATCTGCTTGAAATGTTCAAAGACCACAAACCAGCACAGCTGCTTTTATTTTTTCAATCAAGCATGTTTAATGTAGCGAGCTAGCAGCTGTGAATGAATGTAGTTTGCTAGTAGTTGTCAGTAAGGGCTTTATATGAATCATGTTGAGTGTGTCAAAGCCTCTTTGTTTGGTTATAGAGACTCAGGCTCCTCCAGTGAAGCAGACGGCGTCCTTCCGGATCAAGAACGCCAAATGCCACCTGCACCCGAAGCATAAGGGGAGGGCAGAGGACAACGGCAGACAGATCGGGCCAGGTCAGAGGTCATAGGGCCCAGGAAATGAAGGGTACCATATCATTTTGGTGGTCCCTGTAGTGGAATAAGGTTGTAGAACTGTTTGTCGAGGGACTGACGTTCTTGTGTTGCTACATAGACAATAATAATTGGGACATTAAAGAGACATCATTTACTCACCCTCATGTCATTCATTAGCATAGCATAACAACTAGGGATGTAACAATACATCGTATATAGATATATAAAAATGCGATATTATTGTTGATGTAAACGATATGATTCGCGATATAGAGTTGTTTTATCCAAGGCTCAGCTTACTGTATTTATAAGGTATGATTCACTCAAAAATGTAAATTCTGTCATCTTCAAAACACAAATGAAGATATTTTTCAAGAAACCAGAGAAAGATTTCTGTCCCTCCATTTAAAGTCCATTCCTCTCAAACTTAAAAGATCTAAACAAGGGCTAAACAAGGGCTTAGAAGGCTAAACGTGGACGTTCAAATGCTTGCGTGACACGCGAAAACAACATGAGAGTGAGTAAATGCAGAACTAACCATTTACCGAAAATGGTAAAAAGCTCTGGAAAAAAAATTAAGAGACCACTCCAAGTTCAGAAATCAATGTTAAGTCTTCATTTTTTCCAGAGCTGTGTGTAATATATATATATATATATAACACTTAAAGGTGGGCGTAAGAGCTTTCTGGTAACCGATGTAACCAAAACAAACACGCCCCTACCCCAAAATTTTGATAGCTCCGCCCTACAAATACGTACACAACACAGGCAACGACTGTTGCGGAATCTGCTGTGCCAGCTGGCTGAGGGTACAATGTCATCAATAAGTGAAAGCAATGTGTGTTACTATGGTAATCCAGGTTGAATGTTAGAAGTCATCCCTTACATCCCAAAAACACAAACACAGTTCTCATGAACAACTCGATAGCACGAGCACGACAGTCTAACTAACGAACATATTACAATTATGACCGGATTAGAGGGTTAAATACATTAGATCATGAAAAGAGGAAACAAACATAGGAGTATAGTATCTTACTTGTCGGACACATTTGGTGAGCTGAGGCTTGAAACAGACAGTGAGGAGGTTTAGACGCTCCAGGCTTATGCGGTGTGGAAATGAATGGGTCTTTATCATCGCTGAAGTGAACAACGATACGATCGAAAAATGGACAAACACGCCAACATGACACACGAGCATATTCAAGCAAAAGCCAGCATATATTAGTTCTGTGAAATAAAACAAAACCAATGTTACTCGCCTATCGAGAAGAAGTAAAGCAACCTCGGCGCCCGATTGCAGGCCTTCGTGCTCCGTGAGTTCTCTCGAGCGCTGGAAAGCTGATACTTCTCGCCTGATCGTAAGCTTTCTTTTGTTCCAGACATTTCTTTTATCTGCCATGTCTCTCTTTCTGTCCGCTCGGCTAATGTCCGTCCTGTGTGTCGTGTCTTTTTAATAATGGCATGCACTGAGCGCTCCTTTCTCCCCATCATTAGTAGACACGCCCCTTACTGCTGATTGGCTACAAGTTTTGGTACTCGGCCCGAGACACTTTTCTAAAGCATTTTTGAAATAACACTTACCCCACCTTTAATTTGAGCATTTACTCTCCCTTTTGAAAGTCATGGCAAAGCATGCTGGGAAGTAGAAATCCCAGCCCAGTTTCAGTTAAATTTAAGTCAGTCTAAATTAAAAGAAGCAAGTTCATAAAACTCAAAACAATGAAACAATTAAGATTACTTAAAATGTGTCAGTTTTGTGAACTCAAAAGAAAAAGGAAGTAAATACTCATAAAAGTTCATTTGATTGAACTCATTTGTTTACCCTACTGAAACCAATTATTTTGAGCGTTAGGGTTTACAGTGTATCTAAAAATTAAACTAAATTACTGTAATTAAAAGTTAAAACAACAACTTATCTAAGTAGCAAATGGACGTCACTGCAACACAGTTAACACTGCAATAGACATCACTTGAAGCCACTTAATTTTGACTAGAGAAGTAAAACTGTCTTGAGAATGTTTCACTATTTGTAAAGAAAAACGAGATAAAAATACTGCGGAAGAACCTATTTTTTTGCAGTTCACTTGTGCAGTGCACAAGCTTCCGTTTTTATCATATGTAATTCACTCTATGTATGTTAATGTGAATAAAAGCCTTTATATATCATATATAAAGTAATCATAACACAACCAAAGTCTTATAGGTTTGGAATAACATGAGGATGAGTAAATGATGACCATTTTTATTTTTGGGTGAACTATACCTTTAAATCTCAAAATTCTAGAACACACTCTAAATTTCATGCAATATATTTAAAACAGTTAATGGGTTGTTTACATAATCTATTGACAATGTCACTCCAAAGTGTGACACACTGACATTTAAATGCCCTATGTGTGTATAATAACGTGATTTGTAGGTGGTCAACCGTGCAACAACTGCCTGGTCACATTTGTTAACCTGAAGTGTGATTCGTCTAAGAAAGCCAAAGGTCGTCGAGCACGTAACCCGTCAAGCAAAGAGGTCACACGCATCACTCTGGAGCTGGAGGCCGAGGTCAAGCCAGGGGACACCACCGGTGAGCCTCACATCCTCCGCCCACAATACCTACACACCGATATAATAAAAAATCCCATTCTCAAATGTAAGATCATAAAAAGTCTTCAATACCTTAAATGCTATAACAAGCGTCCTAAGGATTATTTTAAGGCATCTTGTATTTTGGGGATGGAAAAAACATAAATCTTTGTATAAAGGCTATGATTTCATTAAATAAATGTGAGTGCTTCATGTTTCAAAGCCTGAAGTTCGACAGGCTCGCAGTCATCAATGAATAGCGCACGCTATTGGACTAATGATGATCAATCATGACAGTGTTTACTTTACTGTGTTTATATAGTAATATGTTGGATGGAGTTGTAAGAATGCATATTTTATCTCGTCTCTCGTCTGAATTTGAATGCGCACCCTGCAATAATAAAGTATAATCATTTCAAAATAAAAGTCCTGATGTATTTCGGGCTTGTTTATTAAATAAAAGTCACGCAGTGTGTCTAATTTCCACTCTGGTTATTATTTGGTTACACAAACTGCATGTAATTTAATTTAATTTCGAGTAAACTATTGTAGCTTCTGTCTGGGATGCCTCGTCACAGGAAGGAAAGACTAAGAGCATTATTTGACACATTATTAAATATATAGATTTGACTAGTATCAGTGTTATTATTAAAAATCTCTTTACTTAAAATAATTAAATGTTAACTGACATAAAATATAATAAATATATATATAAAATCTTATCTCCATTTAGTTGAAGTTAACCTGTTATTTAGTTTCATTAACCTGATGTACCAAACTAAAACTGAAGTAAAAATTTATAAAAACTATAGACATTTTTAAAAATAGCAAAAATGTAAAAAAAAAAAAAAAAAAAAAAAAGACAAAACAAAACAACAGAATTACTAAAACTTTTAGCTAAAATAAAAGCTGATTTAAATATATTAATAAAAAGTATATAGTATCTCAGTGATACTAAAATAACACTTAGTATGGCAAAGCCTGTTACAGTGAGTTTTATATATATAAATGCAGAAATAGTTGCACTCACAGGTGCTCTTTGGGTAAAGTAAGCGTCAAGCCCTGGGAAGAACATCATTTTTTTGCAGTGTACAGGCAACTGAATGTGGAAGTGCACTGTAATAAAGTTATGATGTCCGTCTTCCTGTAGGGAACTGTAACATGATGTGTCAAAGGCAGCGCATGGAGCAGCAGATGAAGTCGTACATTAAAGCCCTGAAAAAGTCCATTAACCAGGAGCGTTTCCTCATCCGTGTGGCTGGACTGGAGTACGAGGTCGCGCAGAAGCTCCCCCAGGCTGCACTGAAGCAGGAGAACTGCGGACCGGGCCGAGAGAAAGACAGCGGCCGCTGTGGTAAGAACGGAAGAGTGAGTGGGGCCTGTTATTCATGAACCCCCTTCTCCATTGCAACTGGATGCAAGGGCTTCCTGTAGCTCAAACGGTAGAGCATGGCGCTAGCAACGTCAAGGTCATGGGTTTGATTCCCAGTGAAAGCTGATAAAATGTAAATGTATACCTTGAGAGTCGCTTTGGATAAAAGCGCTGCCGCCTGCAGCAAATGTATTAATGTAAGAGTGCTATATCATAAGCATAGTGTCAACTGATAATGAACAACAGCATCTACTAGAGATAGAAACTCAAGATGGTTTGAGACTTGCATGGATATATCGGAGATTAAGCAGACGACAAAAAAAAAAACAGTATATGTTGTCTTTTTTCATACTGTTAAAGCGGAATACAAAGAAGGAAAAAGAAAATAATGAGGAGGAAAAGACTGCAGCGACTTCTTTTATACTACACTGTCAGAAAAAAAAGGTACAGTGCTGTCACTGAGGCAGTACCCTAAGGTACAAAAGCGAAAAGGTATTAATATATACCATTTAGGGGTAAGTAAGGTACAAAGATGTACATTTTTACTTTTGTACCTTATACTGCGTCTACACCGGACGCGACTGTTATCGCAACAGTTAAAGGCTGTCTACACCGGACAAAGCATTTGTCCTTCATCAGTACGTCATAAATGAATGAGACATCGGTTTACTGTCAGAGATTTGTCGCTCACATCATGCCGTATCCAGTGTAGACGCAGTGTCAGGGTACCGTTCCAGTGACAGCACTGTACCTTTTGTTCTGAGAGTGCATGTCATACCCATATGGTGACGTCTGAAATTTTACAGCTCAGCCAGACTGAAGGATAAAGATTATTTGTAGCGCAACCTTATGATTTGAAATTATTTGTTTAAGTGCCTCCCATAATCTAAAACACAGTAGGCTCGTTAAGAAAAAGGTGGGTCAAATTGAGACTGAAATTAGAGACTCATTCCCCCAGTTTCACAGACCAGGCTTAAGTCTAGTCCTAGACTAAAATGCTTTAAACTGCTTTAACTGAAGCAACGTGCACTGGAATAAACAGGAAAAAAAAAAAAAAAAATGTCAGTGCCATTTGTCTCACGATGCACATCAGTAATATTTTTTTCTAAGGCATGTTAATAAAAGCTACTTAAATGTCCTTACTGTACTAAGGTCTAATCCTGGCTTAATCTTAGCCCCGTTTGTGAAACCAGTCCAGGAAGTCTTTAGGTCTACAAGGAGGAACATTTTCTAAAAATATTATGTTTTTCTTCTGTAAAAATGTGGTTTGCTTTTATACTCCACAGCAGTTTTTATACCGGGAAATGATAGATTTACATAAATGTATGAAATAAATAGTTTGCAACAGTTTTCAAAACACTAAAGAGCAGCATATAGAAAACTATTGCCACAATGGATTTGATTGCCTAAACGTGTGATTTTTATGCAAAAATCGGTTCAATGAACAGAAATTGGTGCTAAAATGCACACACAACTGGCTAAAGCAAAGTTTAGTTCATTAGTAAATATATGCAATTTAGTAAAAGTCTCAGGTTACAAATTATAGCATCTTACATTGATTGCTTAAAACTTCATGGTCTTTAGAGTCAAATTTCAGCTTCCTCACTGCTGCCCCCTGCTGGCTGCTCTCTCTTAGTCAGATGTTTGCCTGGGTCATACTACCACGGTGAGCAGGAGCGCTGCGTCCAGTGCCCACCTGGAACATTCCAGGAGCGTGAAGGTCAGCTGGCCTGTGACCTTTGCCCTGGAGGAGACCGCCATGGCCCACTAGGGGCCCGCAACATCACGTCATGTGCAGGTAACTAGCCTTAATCCATGTGCCTTCTACTTGCTAATGGATGTAAACGCATCCTAAACTAAAAGCATGTGCCGATTAATTTTTCTCTTAAGAGTAAACAACTTTGTTGTCTTTGAGTACATTTTATGTAGTCGTGTTTTTATAAAATGCTCTCCTTCCTTTTATATCCTGTGGAATGCGGTCCATGCATAAATTGTATCGTATGATGAATCCACTATTGTATAACCTTGCCCTACTTTTCATGGAAGCAACTTTGTTGTTTCTCTTGTGGCAAGGACCTTTTTATTAAGTATAGATGCATAATATGTATTAATGTTGATACGTGTATATATAATGATATCAATCAATCAATAATTGTATGATACAATCTTTTCATGTGGAGAAAATCTAAATAAAAGTACTTTTTTATAGGTCAATGTCCACCAGGCTATTACTCCAGCGACGGGTTCAAGCCCTGTCAGTTGTGCCCCTTGGGAACGTACCAGCCTGACCCAGGACGAACTCTCTGTTTCCCCTGTGGAGGTGGGCTTGGTACCAAAAGAGAGGGTGCCAGCTCCTTCAATGACTGTGAGGTCAAAGGTCAGACATTTTGACTCTACATCAAGCTAGACAGTGTGCATAAAACCATTGTAATTATGAAGTTTGAAGTAAAACATGGTGCACAATTTTTAGTTTAAGCTAGGGGTAGGCAATGTTTTTCATAAACACTGTTTGTTATACTAGTCTTCTATGGTGGCCCAGTAGTGCCCACTATGAGATTTTAAAAGGCAAATATAAGTTGACAACAATGGAGTACTGTGCAAAAGTCTTAGGCACGTTGGTATTTTCACACAAAGCCAGTTATTTCTATCTTGTACTGTAGTGTGTCAGTAGGAAATATCAGTTTACATTTCCAAAAATTCATTTTGCAATTATTGTAATAATCCAGTGAGATTTTTTGTATATGCACAAGAAGTCTGCCAGCAGCCGGTATGATCTGATCTCACCATCATCGAGTCTGTCTGTGATCTCATGAAGAAACAGAAAACACTGAGACGTCTCCCAGACACTCGAGGAAACCTTCCTGCAAATCTACAGGACTGTGAAAAGTTTAGGCACTCGTCAGAATGCTTTAAAGTGAGAATGCAGTCAAAAATAATAACATAAATAGCTTTGATTTATGAATGAACTTCTATTAACCAAATCAAACGGATATTTGGGGTGAGCACCCTTTGCTTTTGTCACCTCATCTATTCCTACACCTGTTCCTGTAGTTCTGCAGGAAGGCTTCCTCAAGTGTCTGGGAGACGTTGCCACAGTTCTTCTGGATTTAGTCCATCTCAGTTTTTCCTGTTTCTTCATGTGATCACAGACTCGATGAAGATGAGATCAGATCTCATGTGGAGCAAAAATCTCACTGGATTATTAAAATTAATGCCAATTCATTTATAAATGTAAACTGATATTTCCTACTGACACACTACAGCAAAAGATAGAAATAACTGGCTTAAACACACTTTTTGTGTGTAAAAATACAAGCGAGCCTAAGACTTTTTGCACAGTACTGTGTGTGTGTGTATATATATATATATATATTTCAGTTTTGGTTCAAGCTAAATTGAGTTTGTGTGTAGATTTTATAGAGAACATATTTTAGGTTTTACGTTTCATACACACCAGCAATGAATGTTTGACGCACAAAACCATTAAAAAATATTTTCCTCAAGTGTAACACGAAATAGTCACAACACAACAGACGAAAATGCTCCCATTTAACGCTAAAGGTGATGATACACGGGCAACAAATTTCTATCTGGATACTTTAGATCGGTCGTGGGCCCTGCATCTCATCTGGTTGCCCGTTGACGGCAACATTGCCTAGCAACAAATTTGCCCCGTGTATCATCACCTTAAGAGCTTTACTAAATCCAAATTTTTTTCAATATTTTTATATAAACCCTTTTCCGATAGGAACTTAAAGGCTTCATAAAAATATACATGTACAGTATGCATGTAAAGCTTCTCAAAATTTGGATTTTGGATTGCACAATAGACCGCTCATGTATTGGCTGATATAACTTCCAAGGTTTCATAAAAATATTGGTACAGTAATAACTAGTTCAAAATTCAAAGTTATTATAATTAGACTGCATTAAACCCCTCGGCTCATTCAACATTTAACGTGCACTACTGGGCCACCGTACATTTCACATTCTGATAGCAATCAATATAAGTTGTCTAAATATAAAAAATATTTACTCAGGGCCAAAAAAATGGATTCGGTCCAAATGCAACAACCAACATATGTATTTCCATACCTCTGTGCAGTCATCTGCACGTTTCATGAGGCTATGCAGAGTTGTAGACACCTTTTACAGTTCCTCCTGAACCAACACAACCAGCTTATGCTGCGCTCACACCATGTCGTAATTACCGTAATTAAGAGATTAGACTCTTGTAGTCCATGTGTGTGTGAGAGGAAGCTTCACGCTAAATCAGCCCATGTGACATCTGAGTTTGTGTGTGTCTGTGTGTAGTGTTGTGTTCTCCAGGTCATTATTATAACACCTCAGTTCATCGTTGCATCCGCTGTCCTCATGGAACCTACCAGGCTGAGTTCAGACAGAATTACTGCATCTCCTGCCCTGGAAACACCACCACAGACTTTGATGGGGCCATCAGCGTCTCTCAATGCAAGAGTGAGTCCGTTCATCTTTAAATCACAAGCGTGGACTTCTTATGAGTCCCTTATCACTACACAAGTTGATAGGAAATCTGGAAGTAAAACCAACATGAGTGAAATGATGTGTTAGTGATGCTCATTTTAAACTTTTCTTTTTTCCTGACCGATAGCCGACACACTTTAATGACCATTAACTCTTAAATGACAAGATTAGAATGGACCAATCTGTGACCCATGAAAATACCAACAAATGTACAAGGACTAAAAAGATATCAGGTCTATTAAATGTTCTCAATGAGCAATTTACCATAACGTTATCTTTTTTTGTTTATTTGTTGGTGTGTCCAGATCGGGAATGTGGGGGTGAGATAGGCGAGTTCATTGGATACATAGAGTCTCCCAACTATCCAGGAAACTACCCAGCCAATGTAGAGTGTGTCTGGACCATCAACCCTCCACACAAACGCAAGATTTTGATTGTGGTCCCAGAGATCTTCCTCCCTTCTGAGGATGAGTGCGGAGACGTCCTAGTAATGAGGAAGAACTGTAAGTTTTTGTGCTTTTCCAGGTTTAGCCTTTATAGACCGCATTAGTTCCAGAAGTTTTTTTCCATTCATTTTTCCCATAGAAAGTGTTTGTTAAAGCATTACAAGCTAAGATCCAAAACAACCAGCTACGAGGTGAAGCAACGAAGCAACTTTTATTTGAAGCCAAAAAGTACAAGACTGTGAACTTACCAGCTTCAGTGAGGGAAAGAACTACAATCCCATGAAGTACAGACCTGACAACCTTGAAGAAGTACAATTTGGCACATAATTTCAACATGCTGTTGTTTAGCACACTACTAATTAATGCCTATTGCAAAAAGAAAGCAAGCACGAATAAAATAAGTCATTCACATTATAGGTTAATTAACTCTACGCACTCACGTCAGGGTGACGACTAGGACGAGTCTGAAGAAATTAAACCGTTCATTTTGACTGCATGGGAAGAGAGCACGTCTTTTTCAGGCAGAGAGTGCAAATTATTTTATACCAGCAGGCCTAACAACAATACAAGAACTATGGAAACAAACTATGGAGCCTCGATATAAAAGAAACGCCAACTCTATTCATCCACTGAAGTCCACATTTTTAATTGTCCATGACCCCAAAACTTGCCTTGCACAACTAATTAATGGGCAAAGTTGAGACTATTTTTTGCTGTAGATGTTATTGAGCTTTTAGAAGTTTAGCTCGTGTTCTTCCGAACATCTCGTGCCACCATTGTCCGATGTTATTTCTGATATCACTCCATAATCTGTCTTTAAATGCCTATTCCCCAAGTGGTAGCCTACAATGACTGGTTTTAAAATATAACTAGGCTAATATCATTAACATAGGCAGTCTCATCTACGAGACGTAGCCCTCCATACTGACTGCTGGGGTCATAGCTTGCAAGTTTGCTTAGTGGCCTACCAGGCGCTGTAACATGAATATATATATATTCATGTGATTGGTTCAAACGCCAGCCGCGCCTCTCTATGAGGCATGCCAGCCTGCAGTTATCCAGCCAGCCTGGCTTGAGGCACTGAACACGCGCGGCCCAGGTGCGAAGCATTTGGCTAGGAGGGGCAGGTGGGTGGAAGGTTAAAATGAAGCGCTCTGATGGCCGAAAGCTTATCACGCCACTTACACACTGTGGCTCAGCGGCAGAATCAACGTCATAGATTGCACTGAAACCGGCGAGATGCAACAAAATGCGTACCTAGAGAGCAGAGTCAAAACACGTGTAGAGTACAAAAAATGCGCACATGTTGGCAGGTCTGGAAGTGTTGCGAATGATACAAATATTTATGTATTTTGAGAACGTATAAAGACTGACTCAATTACGTCACTCTTGGTGCTTCATGGAGTGGGTGGAGCTGAAAGAACTCTTGGCAAGATTTGCTTGCCACAGATCACTGATTGGTGGAATTTTCTTCACTGCATCATGGGTAATGTAGTTTTTCACCAGGAATTCCACACAGAAAAAAATAAGTTAATGCAAACCGATGGCTTCAACAAGAGCATATATCATCATTAACAACCTTGGAGGTCACAGTAGATCTGTCTTTGAATGTTTATACGTTATTGTGAAAAATAAATTCCCCTATGGAGAAAATGAATGGAGTTCTTACTTGATAGAGTACAACAGTTGAGTTGAGTTCAGTGTCAAACTATTTTACTCTCAGTACTACATAAAGTAGTGAACTAATGTTATCATGCATGAAGGATCTTTGTAGAAGAGACATTTGAAATATTGACTTATAAAACTCTTGAATCTTGAAGATTAGTCGTAATTTGTCACATACAGTTATACACAGAATATACAACCAGCAGTGAAATGTAAATCTCTCCATGTGTAGGGTCATGTAAGGTTTCTTTAGCTTTGTTTTAAACACTTAAATTTTTTCTTCTCAGGGTCAGCAACTTCTATCACCACCTATGAGACGTGTCAGACATACGAGAGGCCCATCGCATTTACGGCCCGATCGCGCCGCCTCTGGATCAACTTCAAATCCAACGATGTAAACAGCGCTCGCGGGTTCCAGATTCCATACGTCACTTATGATGGTACAGTCTCGAGCTCAGCCCAAATTTAATTTATATGTAAAAAAAGAACAATAATGCTAAAAAAGGTCAGGAGAAAATGAAAATGTATATTTGATAAAATTTTTGTCCATTCTTGACATTCATTCACTAAAATGCGTGATTTTTATTTTTTTTTTCCTTTAGAAGACTACGAGCAGCTGGTTGAAGACATTGTAAGAGATGGAAGACTTTATGCCTCTGAAAACCATCAAGAAATACTCAAGGTCAGTTTTGTGACTAGTTAAGTCTGATTTGGGAGTAGCAGTAATGAAAGTGTATTTACACTTTATCGAAAATGTCTCAGGTTACGTATGTAACCTCTGTTCCCTGAGACACTGCATCGATGGCGCTATGGGGAACGCCTCAGGCAATCGAATCATGGCAATCGTGTTGGCCGGCGGCAGCCTATGACATCATCATACTGTGACCAGGTAGTATATAAGGGGCGCCTAGAGAACATGTCATCCACTTTCGTCTAAAGGGACTGTTCGGCAGGAGACGCAGTGTCTCGTTCCATGTTCTCAGGGAACAGAGATTACATGCGTTACCTGAGACGTTCCCTTTCGAAAGGTACGCATGTTAACGTAGTCAACCCCCGAATGCCACCAGGGAGGCCGACCTGGTCTGCTCTTGTAACCTAGTCTGGCCTACCACCTGTCTGTTTTTTAGAACAGAGGCTCTGAAACATTCGCCTCTAGTAGAGGCATCCCGTGAAAGGGACTGCAGACTGGCAGTATCAAACTCCCACCGGACCGCAGAGATGGGCATCCTGGAGAACAGGACTCAGCACAGCGCTTTCCAACCCTTGCAATCGTCGTTAGCCACGCTAGGTACCCAAACTAATGGGGACTCGCTCACAAGGAGGCCTGCTAAGGCCAGCTACCTGATAGCAAGTCTTTAATAACAGAACAGATTGTTATTTACAGAGCCTACAGACCTGAATTATCACATCGCCAACGTGCAGTGAACTCAGTAAAAAAAACTCTTTAAGCAAGGGGAGTAGTCTTATGCCTCCTCTCGAGGAGGCCCAACCAAGGGCCTGCTACTCCAAAAGATCACGGGCGTCAGCTCGTGGCAGTGCTCGGGCTCTAAGGGCGTGTACTCAAGAACCCTACCATGGGAATGAATAACTGTTCTGCTCGACCTGAGCCATGATGGTACAGAGCAGATTTAACTCTGAGCTATAGCGAAGTTCTCTACCAGTGACCCTGAGACAAGCTACTGCGTGGAGGCCTACCAGTTGGAGCTCTTAATATTGCTGTCTTCTGCTAAGCCCTTTGGGAATGGAGGCCTCGCTTAAGAGACCTAACTACACTCAACCTGTTTTACTGGAATGGTAATTCAAGAAGCTTATAGGAGAGCCTACGCTAGAGGCCTAGCTGACTAGCTAGGTTCTGGAGAGCGGTGGGTACAGCACACTGCTTCCTATTCCAAGAGTGAAAGAGGCCAGACACCACCCAGAGAACAACTGCATCAGGGACGCCTAGGGAATAGCCTGCAACCCTAGCTGCTATCTACTCTGCACCTACAACAAAGTACATTCAACCTAATGCAGAAAGGCGGGCCTTGGCCAGACAACTCTTGTAGTGAGAGGAGGCCAGAACCAGGGATACTAGATGCCAGCTGGTTGATTAAACCTATGGCTCTAGCTAAGAAGTCTCTTAAAAAATTTGAAGACCTGGGGCGAGAATGCATAGCAGACCGCCTCCAATTTCCCTATTCCTAGCCTTGGCCAGCACACGAGCATAGACCTACCTGGGGCTCCTAAAGAGCAGCGGACTGTGTGTACAACAGCTAAGGGGGCCTACGTGATGGCCAGCCTATCCGGAGCTCAGAGGAGCAAATGGCTCAGCCCAGGCAAACAATGTCATGGTGGCCCAGAGGGCCGACACCAGACATCTGATCTATTTGAAGTTCACAAGTGTTAGTCTCAAAACACTGACTCTCTGAACAAGAGGAGACATACTACTATACCATGAGGTGGCTAACAAGGTAGCCAGCACTTGAATCTAAAGCTTAACCAAGCAGTGGCCTCAAACAATGACTCCCAGTCTGGGAGGAAGCCAACTCACTCAACACAGAACTAAAACTCACAGGAGCTGGGAGGTTAGGGTCAGAAAGGAACCGCTCGTCGAGCTGCCCGCAAGCAGTCTCTTCCCTAATACATTCCCAAATACGATTGCCGTGATTCGATTGCATTTCAGACACCATCACGCCTGAGTAGTGTTTATTTAAAACCTTTTTTTTAGATGACTAAGACGTGATGACACCAACGTCATTAGGCGATAAATGTAACCATATCAACATGAAATCTCATCTACGTGCTTTAATGTTTGTGGTTGCCAGATGTCAAGAGCTTAAATCCCCCAAATCAGAGCATTTTCTGCCCAGTGTTTAACTTATTTTTTGCAATCTGGCAACCATGCCAAAGCTGGAGTTTGGAGATCTCCATTGAGATATTCTGAGATAGACTTGTAATTGAATATCATAATAGAGCCGGTCTGTGCTCCTTCAAAAGCCGCTTGCACTGTTTGCTGTGACAAAATCTGAATTGTAATAAATCTAAACATGGATTTTGAATATTTCTGCGATTGTGGTTGCGGAATAATTGCACTTATGAAACTTCTATGACACATTTTTTTTTTGCTGTTATTTTAATTGAAAAACATTTGGAATTATAGAAATTAATAGTAGGAATTTCACTTTTTAATTTGAGAAGTTTCTTGTTTTACTAGTTTTCCTCATGTAGAGAGTGTGTTAATTTATGTGACAACTAGGCTATAATAAATCAGGAAACATCTCTCAATCATGCATACGAGTTTCCTCTTGATTTGTAAAAAAAAAAAAAAAAACTTTTTGAAAGTGCATTAAATTCTGATGAAATGTAAAAGTGTTTCTCAAACGACAACAATCTTTGTAATTATAATTTTGAGCAAAATAATCGTGATTATCACTTTAACCATTATGCACCATGACAAATGTCACTGTTTTCATTAAATGTCTGAGCGTTTTAGTCTAGTTTAGTTAGACTAAAAGTTGACTAAACAAAAACGATGGTCTTAGTCCTGTGAAAATTAACACTAGCTCTAAGTGTGATTTTTGTCAAAATTGCAATCAAGGAATAGAAAGATTTTTTAAATTGCTTACTTCCATACAGAATTGCGATGATTTTTAAATAATGCCCATTTTATACCAGGTCTCATTCGATCTTTCTCCTTTTTGTTTCCCATCAGGATAAAAAGCTGATTAAAACTCTGTTCGATGTGCTGGCTCACCCAAACAATTACTACAAGTACTCAACTCGGGACTCCACGGAGATGCTCCCACGTTCGTTCATCCGTCTCATCCACAGCAAAGTCTCCGCCTTCCTGCGTCCGTACAAATAGTCCGAAAGCTCCATCCGCATCCACACACCTCCAGTCACCTGGCCTCGAGTCAACGGGATCCTACACACATTTAAAGGAATTACACACATATTCAACAGTACACACACAACCACACTATGCAGATTTCAGATGTTTCACTTCAGTTTACCTGTTTCTTTTCTTTTACTTGTCCGTCATCTCTGAGGCAAAAAAAGCTTCTGTGTAGTCTTCATGTAACGCAGTCGTATCGAGACAATGAATGTGTTTCCTTTCTCTACATGTCAGTCACCGTCGTTCTGTGCTGTGTCAATGTTTTTGTTCGGTCGCATGAACGTTTGCACGCTCAGTTCTGAGGCGTCCCGTAGAGGAAGACAATGGTTTGGGAGGTCCTACGCCCCCCACTTAAGAGCAACGTGTGCGTTTAAAAACACGCTTGGTTTTCATAGACATGATTTGAGTTAAAGAGCGTGTTGTACAGACAAAAGAAAGTTGTAGCATGTCAAAGAAAAGAAAATCTTTTTGTTGAACTGGAGCTATCTGTGATCGTGCTTTAAAAAAAAAAAAAAAAAAAAAAAAAAAGGCTTTTTCCCAAGTTCCAGCTCTAGTAAACTATACTAATTCTCAGAATAAATGTACAAACTTTTGTATATCTGTACTTTTAGTGTGCTCTTGGTAAGATCTAATTCATATCAAGCATTTCACAATGTTAAAACATTATATTTGAGCTCCTAGAGCATACATGTAATCTCTAAAGGTCATGCTGTTAAAACAGTAATGTTTTGTTAAGGTCTGCCTGTTCAGATTGTATTATTGTCAACTGCATATTCGTCTATTTCCTAATATTCAAGTTAATTTAACAAAGCATAGAAGATGTGCGTTATTGGAAAGGCTCGGGTGATGAGAAGGTCGGTTGGTATTTTAAGAACAGTGGACTGTTAACACTCAGTTCTGTGAGTTTTTTGCAGGACATGCAATTGCTGCTTCTTCAGAAACGTCACTTTAAGCCTTCGGTTTTGCCTAATGCAATTCAAGAAATGTCCTACAGAGAAGAGCAGTCGAGGGGCCGAACTCTTTCACAGGTTGGAAGTAATGTTTTCATAATGCAGACACGAATCACTGATAAACGTAAACCACAGGTTGACTTGGATGGACTTTTCAGTCACGAGCAACATGAAATTACAGTGTTTTGAGTTGGTTTTGCACATTATAGAAGGACCCAAAGAGATTTGTTGGGGTTTCACCGGACCGCCGTTAGATTTGCTTGCAAGTGCCTGAAGTGCAAAAGTATCAGGATAAGCCTGTGGATGTCGTCAATTGAGTGTTTCCTGTATTAATTATGAATTCGTATTCCTCATGAATGTGTCCATAGGTAGAGCCCTTCACATAAAGTGTGACTGAGAAAAGAACCAAACTTCGAGAAGGTCAAACCATACCCAGTTTTTATATGTAAACAGAAAAGGACTGGTCAAAATGGTAGTTTACTGTTGTCTCTTTTTTTTTTTGTATATTGTAAATATGAAATAAACGTAGACTAATTGGAGTCTGAGAGATAAGTCCAAACACAAGTTGTATTCCCAAACTTGTATTTAGAAACTTTCCGCTGTACTAGACTCCCTTCCAAAGGCGGACGCAAAAGAGGGTGTTCTTCAGACATTGAGCATCAAGGCCAGAAACAGTCTACGCAAGTATGCAAACGCTTGTCCAGTGTATATCGCATGGGCTCGTTGTACATAAACACGCATTCTTGCATTGCTCTGATGGTAACAAGCCTCGGGACTCAAGGGGGCGATAGTTGCATTCATTTGCTTGGAAGCTAGCTATACGCATCGACTTTAACTTTCTCAACAAGGTCTCAGTAGCTGACCTGACAGACAAAACTTACCGTAAAAGAACATGTACAGTACTTGCACATTTCTAGAAATGTTTGCATTTACATACTTGCGTAGAATGTTTTAGGACTATTTCTGTGCTAAAAAAAAAAAAAGACAATATTGTGGCGTTGACTGAAAAGCTGGCTCCACATGTGGTCAAACGTGTCTATTTGTTACCCTTGACCCAACCTCTTTTAAAGTTAATCAGTATACAAAAAAAAACAACCTGTTCAGGCCAGTTCACACCAAGAACGATAACTATTAGTGGTGTTCACATCAACGAAACGATAACGGTCCGTTTATTCTAAGCTTGCGCACTGCAGTTTCAACATGCACAATGTCACCGAACATGTTTTTACTGTTCTTGTTACATTTACACAGCTTCAACCAGCAGATGTCCTCAGCATGCTATGTTTCGAGCGAATCTAGCTAGTGTAATCGATCTAATTTAACAGTGAATTTAGCTGACAGTCAATATAGTGGAGTAAAAACAACACCTAGTCTTTTTTGCTGCAACTTCAAGACAATGTTGTCGAAACGAGCGCTGGATACCCGAGGTAATTTTATGTTACACTGTTTGCTAGCCTGGCTAATGAGCTCATCTCGGTTAATACTTCTCACCAGTTATTCAGAGGGTATGAACTATTGTTTTCTATACATCCATTTTCTTGAAAAGGGGGGTTTTGACTTGTCAAACAGTGGTGGATTTATCTGGACCTCGTGATTAACTTCTGTCTGTCATTTTAAATGCGTGAGCCCTTAAAATTATAATGGATTCTGATTGGCTGACAGTGTTTTGAAAAAAAAAATCGTTCTGAAGCTATATCGTTAACGTTGTAGCTGTGGTGTGAACCCTGCTATTCTTTAATAATTATATCTTTATTGTCCTTGGCTTGAGCGGGCCTTAACCCTCAAGACTAGATCCTAAAATCCAGAACTGAATGTGTGTGGGTTATTTTATGAAGCATTTATTGACATTTTAGGTATTTTGTACATTTTGTCATCTATTACAGTGGTCACTAATATAATTGTTTAAAATGTATAAATATGATAGAATAGAAACAAAAAGAGAAAAAAGAACTTGGGTTAACCCAAGAAGAAGTGAACTGTCAATATTGCCCCACTTGCAGAAACCAGTTCATACTACTAAACATGTTGCAGCACTGCAGGTTGGATGTGTCCGTGAAATATAAAGGATGGGTCATATGTGAAATAGCCATGATTGTCAAGAATGAAAAGATTGTGGCAAAGTAGTCAATGTTTTGTTGAATGTTCACTAAAAGAATTGCAGAGTATTTGCTACTCTAACTAGTCAGTGTCATTGGCGGTCTGTGACTGCTGCTTTATTTTTTATAATTTCCCCTTGTCTTTGCTCTACCAAATCCATTTCAAACATCGATAAAATGTAGATGATCGATCCATGTTGCCGTTTAATTTGTCTGTTTTTTCTATCGTCTTTGCCCCACTTTTCTTTTTCAAAATGTCTTTTTTTTTTTTTGGAGAAAAAGAAATGACTTTGCCACAATGATTCATGGAATGGGAAATGGTATTTGCACTTGAAATTTGTTTATGCTCATGTAAAAATGTCTGGATTTTGTATTGTCTTTTAAATGAAAGAAATTGGTGTTCTTAAAGTTGTCTACTTTGATTTCTTAGTTCACAGGTACAGAAAAAAGCCAACACCAAAAAGGTAGATGAAAAGTAAACCAAGTCAACTATAGCTAAACTTGTGCCTTCATTATTTCAGATTTAAACTTGACACACAGGATATGCATTTGTCATTGTCACAATATTCTGAGCAAGCATTTATAACTATAAATCACTTAGGAATATTATAAATGATTGCAGGTGATGTTGGCTAACTATTGATTGTAATATCATCGTGAAGTGGTTTGAGTCACTGATCTCATCTGAAGTCTAATCACTGATCATAATAAGTGATTAACACATTTACATTATGCATAAACAACCCTGTGATGCAGCAGGATTTAAAAATTCAGTGTGCTTTCACACTAGCACTTTTGATGCGCACCCGGGTTCGAATGACGTCAGAGTTCGGTTCGTCTGGATGATGTGAACGCTGGCTTCCGAACTCGGGTGCGCACCCGCGAGCCGTACCCGAGTCCGCTTGAAAAGGTGGTCTGGGGTTCGGTTCATGTGAACTCCGGTACGGTTCGCTGCTGATGTGAATGTAATCGTGCTAAATCACGGAAGTGAACTGCTCGCAATTAATGATGTAGGATTTTTTTTTTAAATGTGTGTTTGTTTCACTCATTTTCCTGGCAAGCGTGATTGACAAACTGCAAGCAGAGAGCTGTAGATCTCATTTCTGCTCGTCTTCAGCTATCTATAGAGTATTTGCAGTACATTCGCGGCAGATAGACGCAAGTGCCATTGCATACTTAAGCTTTGGTAACGAAACCAACGGTTCAACAAAAATATAAAAGTGAGGTGAGCAACGCTATGCATTTGGCCACCTTCTCGCTCACCGTCGTTATCAAGCAACGGGGTAAACAGCTGCTGCTTTGATGATGCAAACGCACCTGGACCCAAATAATATAATATGAACACAGTCCAGCGGGGGCAGGGGGAGAGGGGAGCAAATCGCACTCGGGTTCGGTCCAGGCAATCGAAGTGTGAAAGCACCCTCAGACACAAAAATGTCAAAAATCTACATTTGACTCTAAACAATGGTGACAATCAACAAAACGCATGGGCGTCGGAAGCAACAAAAATGTGGGTGGGTCCTCACAGAAACATTTTACTGGACTAACATGTTTAATAAGTGTTTATCAGTTAGGGATAGGTAAACAGACATGAGCTCAATTAGAGACGATAAAAGTGAGTGGGTCTTAAAAACATACAAATGGTTCCGACGCCCATGACAAAACGCCTGGTTTGATCCCGTCAGTAGCGTAAAATACACCATTACATACATAAAATATTACTTACTGTCATTGTCACGTCTTTCTATTCCAGCTGCTTCATAGTGAACCGCTTAAAGGTTTCTGCCTATTCGGCACCCTCCCACTTAAAGATTTTAAAACCATGCACACACAAAAAGTCTCATTCAGACACGCAGAGATATCAACAATCAGCATAAATCTCAGCTATGGTGACAATCACCAAAAAGCTTCATGCCACAATGCATGCTGGGTGCCAGTATAGTACAAAACTCCCAGCATGAATTGCAGTAGGAATACATTATGCAGCTGACCTGTCCTATTATTTTTTTGTATTATTATTTGTTGTGTTTTATCGTGACTTCAGCTTGTTTTTGTGATGTTCAGTGTTGATATGTTTATCTGAACACTTTGTTGATTGTCACCATTGTTGCGTTTGTATATACATTTTTTTATACATTCATGTAGCAACGGAAAGGCCCACAATGTACAACGGTAAAACTCCTGGTGCTTAAAATGCCCAGTCCACGATTAGCATTTGCATTTATCATTTATGTCAGATGTGATCAACACCACAATTACTGAACATGAAACATACATATATACACACACACACACACACTGTATATCATTCATACCTCAAAATCTGTTTTTGTAGAAAAACAGTGGTGAACCAGCAACACAGTCAGGGGCGGCCAAGGCTCATTGATGCACGTGGGGAGCGAAGGCTGGCCCGTGTGGTCCGGTCAAACAGACAAGCTACTGCAGCTCTACTTTTAGGGGAAAAGTGCCGGTAGTCTGTAGTGATAACGACACAAAACAATGCCCGTACACAGCCGGCAGGCTTGAATAACTTTAGAAATCACCAAAATGAAACATGTCAAGTAATTATATGTCCAGCCTGCCTGCCGTAGAGCGTGAAAGATACATCCACACACTTAATTTGGTCAATTTAAAAAAAGAAAATTCCCTTCATTCTCCCACCGTCCAATTGGTGTAACAACCCCAGCCAGTGGCCAGAGGACATTTACCAGGTATTAAGTCAGTGAATAATTTAACTTCGTTTTTTGAATCATGAAGTACGGATGATGCTATCGGAAGCCAAGTCAGGCTAGATGTATGGCTGGACAGAGAAGTGCACTCAGTACTATATACATTTAAAAATGTTTACTTGCAAAAACGAAGTAAAATGATTCACTTGTTACACCAATTTGACGGTAGGAGAATGAAGGGACATGTTTTTAAATTGACCAAATTAAGTGTGTGGATGTATCCTTCACGCTCTACGGCAGGCAGGCTGGACATATAATTACTTGACATGTTTAATCTTGGTGATTTCTTAAGTTATTCAAGCCTGCCAGCTGTGTACGGATGTTGTTTTATGCCACTGTTTTGCATTGAAGTCTATGGGAAGTCTAGTTTATTTTTCCCGGATGTGCCGGTATCCCATATGCATAACGCATTGATTACTACTGTGACGACATTCACAGCAGCATTTTGTTTTAGGGAGTGACGGAGAGACGATATTAATGTGTTTTTCTTGTGCTATTCTTACGTGTAACTTTAATCAATGCAATACAAAATCACTATAATTTTAGTTGAGTAATATTTAGGAGATCTTTTATTGTACTACATAATATTTGTCCAATAATTATTATCCATTCATGACATTTAAAGATTTTTAAGATGCAAAAATGTTTTGAGTTCAGTCTAGGGGTCGACCGATATGTGTATTTCAGGACCGATACCGATTATTACAATGAAGTAAACCGATAACCGATATTTTGAACCGATATACGTGTCTAGTGTAAAAATTGATGTCAAAATTATGAAAAACTCCCCTTAAATTCTTTTACCATATCTTTAATTGGAAGAACTGTTAATATTAACAACATTAATATTAAGAATAACAACAACATAAAGAGTGCATGGATCATCCAGCAGCATTCTGTAAACATTTTGTAAACCTTAAAGTAGTAAATTTAAACAACAACTGGACATTTTTCACGTTCCCAGAACCAACACTGAATATTTGGAGAACGTTCTTATAACAAAAGTCTATTAGCTGGGATTGTACTACAGCTAAACAGCTGGGGAAAGGAAGTATTGGCTTCAATCATTTACATGTTAGAAATGTAGGGCAGGCTATGTGTAATAACTTAACCTCTCATAATTATCTTCTGATGACTAAAACATAGCCTAAAAAAACTATTGCACATCAATGGATTAAATTAAAAAAGCACGCACACACACACACACACACATACATACATATACATTATATATATATATATATATGTGTGTGTGTGTGTGTGTGTGTGTGTGTGTCATTTAATAATGATGTTGTAATATGTTATACTTAGCATTTTATTTGCTTTATATATACCCCAAATCGCATGAAAATCACACAACCCGTAGTCTAATTGTGTGTTTATTGATTCTCTTTATTTTTTATGTGTAGAAACATTAGTTTATCACCGAGCTAAAAAACAGGAAGTGTACAGGACAGCCAGTAACGTGCCAAGTGAGATGATTGACAGCTATTCATCAAATGAGAGGGCGCGGAGATCACTGACGCAAATCAGGAGACAGAGCTCAATCTAAACGCTCTTAGCTCGTAGGATCGCATAATTCAGTGAGAAATAATAGAAATGGTATTCTGTATTATGAAATATTTTGCAAAATTTCTCCACATATGCAAAATTGAGTACAAGCCCCAATGGACGCTGTTCAGTGAAGCTATGTGAACACTAATAACCCGCAGCGGCAGCAGACGTGAGTGAATTAATTCGTGTTGATAATCTATTCACAATATAACGTTAAGATGGCTGAATGGCGAGGAGCTAAAATAGGTTTTACTTTACACTTTTACACTAGCACCGATGTGAGGCTATTTTCAACTCTCCTGCTGTTGTTCCAAGTAGCTAAACTCCGTTAACGCTATCACTGGAAAGACGGACATTGACTGGGAATTCACAGTATAACTGGAAATGGGGTTGCTTGTCATTAAATAGATTATATTGAGGTGTTTTGCAACTTCAGTGTAGTGATCACTGCGCAGCTCCTGTTAGCAAGTGCTTTCGGTGAGAGCGCAACATTTTCAGTGCCTTCAGCCTTCCACGTTGATTGGCCGGACTCGTGACTCCCAACAAATCAGATGGGTGATGGGCGGGCATTAGTCTAGGTCACAGAGCGTTGCGCTCTGACAGAGGTGGCTGGATCAGAGCCAGATCGCATTTCAAAATTGTATTATTTTATCGGCAAATCGATTTTGAAAATGACCGATACCGATAATCATAAAAATGCTTAATATCGGTGGCGATAATCGGTCGACCCCTAGTTCAGTCTGGAGCGTTTTCAGATCATGCCTATGGAAGCTTAACTTTCATAGGAATTCATTTGAAAAGTTGAAACACTCACTTTGCTCCGCACCAGTGTTAATTATGACAGCCATTTTTGATTTAGTCTTCGTCTTCAGACGAAAATGCTTATTAGTCTTAGTCTCAGTTGTGTCATTTTGTCTTTCATAGTTTTTTTGTCGACGAAAAGTCATTGCATTTTTTGTCAAGTTTTAGTCATTACTTTTAGTCAAACTGCCGTTATATTTAGTCTTTAGACAAAAATGGTCATTATAATTTCTCTATTTAGATCAATTCAATTAAGCTTATGCAAAATTTAAATCAGGCTATACTGACATTACACTCTTAGTAGTTGCACTTATGCAATGCTTCATATCCCTTTACCAACTAGTAAATGATGATAGATTTTTCATTTTGGGGTGAACTATACCTTTAAGACCTCATTAATAGTCTACCAGGATCCCATATATAGCCTACTACTACTCATGCTTTATCTTAAACTGTTAACATTTATGACTAAGTTTACGAGGACACTCGCAAAGACAGGGATTTTGACACTGTGTGTATTTGAACGTTCAAGCGCAAGGCACGAAATAGAGCTCAAGTTTAATCGGGCGCTGTAAGAGGTGTGCTGACATTTATACCAATCGAAGATCGTTCTTTGTGTGACCATTTTCAGATGAATCTACTCTAGAGTGCTGCGTTGCAGCGAGCTCGCTAGATCGAGTTTTGGTAGCCTAGACTATCCGTACCTGTGACGTCAGCTGCCACTGCGGCTGTCTGAGAGATTAGATTATGCAGATGCCCTCATTGATGGACGCACATTTTTGAAAGACAGCATAGGAAGAGATCTTGTATTTTTAATGTCCGATATTCCTCAAATTACATTCTAGTCTCGTCTCGTTAACAAAGAAACAGCATACGTTTTGTCTTAGTTTTTATCACCAGATATTAGTTTAGCTTGTCAACATCTCGTTTTAGTTACAAAAAAAGTGGGCGTTGACGAATATTTTTCGTCATCGTCTTCGTTAATGAAATTAACATTGCTCCACACCGCTCCATTTACATGAATGGCCAAAACTTCCAGAGCCGAGCAGCCGTGAGTAGAGATCCCACACCCCATGGGCGGTTGAAAACATGCAGAACTAGCTCCTGCTACTGGCTGTAGTCTTTAGCCTCTGGACAATCGAATATACTACCGGATTTCTACTGATACAAAGCTTAATGCTAATCACTGAAGTATCCCTTTAAAGTTACATGGGTTGTGAGTGTGGTGTTCTATACACTCTTCTATCTGTTTCAGAATTTGTTTCACAAACTTTCCTACCCTTTGAGGTAAGACTTTAATTAGTGACATGGCCACAAATACAAAATGCTTCAGATTTGACTTGTTGATAAGGAAATCATTATAGTTAAAAGAATTACCAGAATCTATTAAAATAATTATTTGTGGTATAAACAAAGCAGTTTTTAAGATCATATTCACCCATCCGTTCTCCAAACCACTTGTCCTATATAGAGATGCTGGAGCTTGGTTTGTGTGTGTTTGATCTGCAGTAGTATTTCAGTGAGACCGTAATAACGCGAGTTAGCGGGATACCTAAACAATATGAAACACAATAAACACATTGTGTCTTCTCGTCCAGTATCTGCTGCAGTGTTTGAGGTGGTTCAAGTTTCCCTGGTGTCTGCGTGCGCAATAAGTGGACGGGCAATCTGCTAATGTTTCGTCTTGACGTCACAAAGAAACGGCTTGCTTCATTTAATTGACTCAGAGTCGACTCTTACTTTTGAGAGACAATAACTTTATATATGGTGCACTTTCAGATTTATAACTTTGCAGGATGTTTTATCCTACACACTACATGAAAGGTAATATTCAAAAATCCATAATAGGGGCACTTTATTTATACACACAGGCTTTAAGTGAAGTGTTACCTAAACGTGTTTTCCCCTTGAATTTAGATGATTTTTCTGATTTTTCATAAAGTCACTTCAATTTGAAACGTTTTACAGAAAATAAAACATAATAAGTAATTTTGCAAGATATAAGTAAATATATATTGATTTAAGAATGTTTAGATATTTGTACTGGAAAACAAGACAAAATTACGGAGGAAGAAAATCAGTGTGAGCAAATGCAGTTAAAGGTCCTACGACCTACGTTCACATTGGAGCAACAGCTTTGTCCACCGGCCACCTTGACAGCGTATACGGTAACTCCCTCTGGCGCGGCGGTATCCGATCCCGCATCTGTAACGAATGCGAGCACCAGATGGGTACTCTTTCATCATGGAGGACCAGTATACGAGGTCCATGTTGGGGTATGACTGAGCAGGACCACATTTACCTGTGGGAAAAACAAAATGACTTAAATGCTGAATCTTGTGTAAATTAGTCGCTTATATTATTTAATTATATTATTTCCCCCACAAAAAAAAAAAGAAATATAATCAAATACAAATATATACAGATAGGGCATAACATTATGACAAGTGAAGTGAATAACACTGATTATCTCTTCCTCACGGCTCCTGTTAGTGGGTGGGATATATTAGGCAGCAAGTGAACATTTTGTCCTCAAATTTGATGTGTTAGAAGCAGGAAAAAGGATTTGAGCGAGTTTGACAAGGGCCAGATTGTGATGGCTAGACAACTGGGCCAGAGTATCTCCAAAACTGCAGCTCTTGTGGGGTGTTCCCGGTCTGCAGTGGTCAGGATCTATCAAAAGTGCTCCAAGAAAGGAACAGTGGTGAACCGGCCACAGGGTCATGGGCGGCCAAGGCTCATTGATGCACGAAGGCAGGTCCGATCAAACAGACGAGCTACTGGAGCTCAAAGAAGTTAATGCTGGTTCTGATAGAAAGGTGTCAGAATACACAGAGCATCACAGTTTGTTGTGTATGGGGCGGCATAGCCGCAGACCAGTCAGGGTGCCCATGCTGACCCCTGTCCACCGCCGAAAGTGCCAACAGTGGCACGTGAACATCAGAACTGGACCACAGAGCAATGGAAGAAGGAATCACGTTTTCTTTTACATCACGTGGATGGCCAGGGGTGTGTGTGTCGTTTACCTGAGGAACACATGGCACCAGGATGCATTATGGGAAGAAGGCAAGCTGGCAGAGGCAGTGTGATCCTTTGGGCAATGTTCTGCTGGGAAACCTTGCGTCCTGCCATCCATGTGGATGTTACTTTGACACGTAATTTTTAGCAGCCATTACTCTAGTGTCACATGATCCTTCAGATCCTTTAGCGAGGAAGCATTAATTTATCAAACGTGACAGTAAAGACATTTATACGGTTACATACATTTCAAATAAATGCTGTTCTTTTGAACTTTCTATTCATCACAGAATTCTGAAAAAAGTTAAATATCAGTGAGTCGCGACTTTCCAAGATCAGTTATTCCCAGATAGCAACATAACACTGCATAATGATGCTCATCCGCGTATCTGCCAGCTGTAAATTATCCCTTAAACGTCCATTTAGTTTAAACTGGTTTTCGTTCACCTAGGATCAAAACTGCTAAAGTAATTAGCGTTGCGTTTAATGAGCTAATGAAATATTTAAATTTGAATCAATATTTTGTGTCTTATTAACATTAGACATGTAATAAGCGGGATAATGTACATCCAGCCAAAACAGACCCCTTCAGTCAGGGTCCTGGCACCTTGTTAGGGTTTTGAGGTCATGTGACTACAATGTATACTACTGTTTGAAACTTTTTTATGCTTTCAACACATTAATGCACCTACCAGTAGCTGAAATCTTTTTGGGGCGACACTCGGGCAAGCCCTGCCATTGGCCGTCTGGTCCACATGTGACCTGTGGTGGGCCACTCAGATCAAAGCCCTCACTGCAGCTGACGTCCACCGTGTCTTTGGGTTTGTACTGAACTCTAAATCCATTTATCCTTCCGTTTGCCACAGTAAGTGCTGAACAGTGGATCACTGATAATAAACGAGTAAAAAAATACTCTCACTGCTTTTATTTGAAGTGAAGAACAATTTGCATTCATATTTATGCAGTTAGCAGACATTTTTATCCAAAGCAAGCGTCTTAACCTCTTTCTGATGTTAAGTTTAGAGGAAGAAATTACCTTTAGTGAGCAGCATGCATTCGTCATATCACTTGAAATTAAGGAGGAAGTTGAACTCAGTGTCAGATTAAGTACTCAAACCAGGGCTCAATCTGAAATCTCACACTTCTCTGAAATCTCACTCTATTGAGTAGGTACTTATTTTGAATAAAGTATGTTATAAAAGTATGTAATCCGAAGATACTACAGTTAGCATATCCGCCATGTTGTCATAATCACCTGACCTACCAGCGTCAGTTCAGTTACGTCATTTTAGGGCTGGGCGATATGGCTGAAAACTATCACGATATAGGCGTTTCATATTAGCGATGAACGATTTTGGAAAATAATCTAATTGCGATTTTTTTAACCAATATTGCGATTTAATATGCGATTATTTTTAAGCTATTTATTCAACAAAGATGAGCAATAAATCATTGTATAGTAATGGTGGGAATCTTTAGGCACCCCACGATCCGATTCAAAAACAATTCTTGAACTTTTTTCTTATTAATAAAACTTTTTCAAATAATGACAAATTGAATTAAGACAATTGCATGTTAAGAATTTTAAATAAACTAATATAGCTTCAAAACATAAAAGCTAGTAAATAATAAAGAGGAACAAAAAACATATTACAAGCAATGAACAAAGAGTGCTTTCAGTATTTAAGAGTCTCTGAACTCTTCTTTACTGTTGTTTGATTGTGACCCGTTACGGAAACCAGTGACAAGTCGGCAGCACAACTTTCTAGCAAAATTAAGAGTTTTTTTTTTCAAAATTGGTGATGTTCGCTTTTTTTGCAGAATCTGTTAGTTGAGATCACGAAGAAGCCTCTCCGTGTTTGAGATAGCAGTATTGGTATATTTAAAAGCGTACATTGAGGTTGAAATCGGCTTGTTTTTCGGAGATTCTAGCACGCAGTAGGGCGTGTCATTGTCTGTGTGTATTTCCATCGCCCCCCCGCCCTCCAAGGGAAGCGTGGCTACTTATTATGCAGCGCTCTGGCCGGCTCTAGCTGATATAAAAATTCAAAGAAGATGGACGCCGCAAAGAGTATTGCATGGCTATATCGACAGTAACATCTGATGGGGATAAAGACAGAGAAATGGGGAAAATCCATAACTCTGACTGTAAATGCTACACAAGGAGAAAAGAGAACTCTCTGCCCGAAGACCCCGACAAAGAGAAAGTGTGCCCCAACGACTTATTTCATTGGAGGCAACAAGAGCTGCAAGAATACTTTTCTGTTTCTTATGGGGTGAGTTTCCATAAACAAAGTTTGTCGTTTTGTGTTCATTCTAAGAACATGTACACATGATCTCATGTTTAGTCCATGTTTAGACCTTCCCATACCTAACGTTACCTATTGTTATTAGCTAGCTGTCGTTTTAATTGTAATCGTTAGCATCATATCACTTGCCAAAAACCCCCATTACTATAATGGGCTTTTAGATGGTAATGTTAGCATCTGCTATTAATTTGAATAATGCTTAAATTGCCTGAATTGACTGGTGTGAATGACTTAGCCCACGTAAACCTGCCTGTTAGCATTCTTGAATTGAATGTGATGCTAATAATTTTAGCCAGTGGTACAACTATCAAACAACTATCCAAACTGTTTTAGACCTAAAAGAGTCTTTGTAGGCCTGTTACCCTTAAATATCAGAGAAAAAAACAGAAAAGATTTTTTTTTTTAATTGTACTTTGCATATTAAACTATTAAAACACATAATTATAGTTGATTTTAGTTTATCATAGTTGATCATAACTAGAGATGAACTGGCATGAAAATTATAATAGAAGATTATAGTGACCAAAATGATCACGGTTATCAGAGAATCCTGTTCAAAAAGTCCTAATGCTACACAATGAAATCAATTCACCAAGTTGTATGTAGAAAACCAGCAAATAACAAATACAATTAGCATCAATATGTACTTTTTGTTTACATAAACATTAAAATAATAACATTAAAAATGATGGCCAGATTTTAAAGGAGTGTCTTGCAACATGTTATCTACCATGCACAAGTTCAAATTGAGTTTTGACAAAAAAGGTTTTCTAAAAAGATAAAACGCATATTTCAGCCTCTAAATAATTTTTATAAAAGTCAAAAAAGATAAATACTTACATTTACAATGCACATTATCCTTTATTATTAATAGCATGCTGTCCGATTTTTCCCACTGCGTCTGTCGTTGCTATGCAACCATACAGCTTTACAGGGGGTGTGGCTTATCTAAATGAGATGTAAATGAGCCCTGTTGTCACTCCAGCAGGTGAGAACAGGTGAGAATTGCACAATCTTTAGAGGCCGTTTTCTCCCTTTTGAGCTTTTTTGAGTGCCTACCTTCAAATGGCCACAACTTCTCCAAATATTATCCGATTTCCATGTGTTACACATCGTTGGAAAGCTTGGAGACTACACTTTCAAAATCTATGAATAACTCAAAGAACCGGCCCCAGAACCGACTTGTGTCCCTACTTTCCGTGATTGGTCACAATTATTAATAATGACATAATAGACAGCGGGAGATCTGCACTCACACTACTGCACAGATCTCTTTTGAAATACAACATGTGGTTTGTCCTGTCTGTTTAATCCCTTAAGACATTACTGACTGCGTTTACATTATGCGTCATGAAAGCACTCTGAGACGCGCAAGCGCTCTTTGCAAAGTGCGGCATGCGCAAGCACTCTTCACAAAGCGTGGCGCGAGCATTTGAAACTGAAAGCCTTCTGTCAATGAGTTTTCCATTTTTAATATAGAAGCCCACTGGGTTCGAAACAACCTAAATGAAGACTTCACAGAGCATTTGTAAGGAAAATACCGGCGGGTGAGAACACACTACAAGCGCAACATCAAGCAAAGTTTCTCATCCTGTGCAATGAAGCCCGCGAAGCTCATTGTGATTCGCTTCAACCTTTCCGAACGTAATGAAATATTATTTTATGGTTCCAGGGTGTGTGCGTGAGAGAGAGAAAGAGGAAATGGAAGCAAGCAGAATACAGGTGTTTCTAAAACACACGCAACGCCATTGCGCACCTGCAGTTAAAATCTAAGCTCAGAATTGGTCCAGAATCTTTGGAGAATCGTGATCACGTGACCAGACTGTAATCACAGCCTTTGCAAATGCGATTAATCGTTCAGCCCTACTTCATATCGGTCAATATCAATAATTGATATTTTTATGAGCCATTTAAAATAAGGACCAGGAGAAAAATGTATTACATTTAAACATTTTTATTTTAAACTTAGCCTTCCTCTGATTATAATCCCGTCAGGTATAAAGGCAGAAATGTCAACACAGCCATGGAAAACACTCAAATAATTAAAAAGTAAATGTTTATACTAGACGCGTCCACACGAGAGCGAGGGTGCGCGCGGCAGTGACATCAACACGGAGTGGGCGGTCGTGTGCGTTGAGACCGCGAGACCCCATTTCGCTTGGTGAACTTTCCGCGCAGCTCCGCAACCGAAGATGCAAGAGTTTGAGGCGAATCTGGCCAAGCATTTCATCACACCAGCACACAGTTTGCCCTAGAGCCCGACCAATAAAGGATTTTTAAGGTCGATACAGATACAAATATTTGGTGATTTAAAAATCTGATATATCGGCCAATATTAAACAAGAAAAAGGTCACTCCTGATGTTTGTGTGTGTGAAATTGTTAGTCCCTAATGCCTTATGAGCTACCTCATAATTACAATGTCAACTTGCTTATCCCTTTACATGCACTCTTTTAATTCTATCCATCAAGCTACAACAAACCATTTTCACTCATCATTTGCTGCCTGCCTTCTAAAATCTACTCCTCAGTGATGCAGTAAATCCATTATGTGACTCGTTAATGCTACGTCTGAACGAAGTCAGCAACGAACTTGCTGATGATTTACAGTGCAGGGACTGGAACTACAAATGCACTAGTTATAAATACAGCAATCATTACTTTATTCAGGCAGAATAAGTTTGTTGTGATTTCCAAGCGCATTAATGTTAGCGGTCTTCCACTGATAGTCATGGCATTAGCTAGCTTTGTGGTTAGCTAAAGTCTATGATAAGCCATAATTTAGAAATGGACAACGTCATACTGCAAAATATTGTAAAACATACTTTTTCAAAATAACGGGCAGGGGAGAGATGATAGTCATGCTTATTTGAGTTAAGAGAACTGATGGGGATGTTCTTGTAATTGTTATTCAAGCAATGAAGGAAGCTTCGTGACAGTTGCCAATTTACCATGCACTTCACGGATGATTTCAGTTGTGAATGTTCGCGGCGCGCAGCCTGGCTGGCTGGATCAGCTGGTGTTGCCAACCGGCACATTGTAGAGTGCTCTCTGGTGGACAAACTATGAAACGCCAACACTCATAATATGGTTGAGCAGTGTTTCTTCTGTTTTTATTTTATTTTTTTATATTAATTTATCGGCCATCATAAATGCAGATACCGATAGTTTGGAAAATGCCTAATATCGGTCGATAATATCGGCATGCTGATATATCGGTCGGGCTCCAGTTTGTGCGTCTAAATCAGTTGCTTATATTTACAAAATGAGCCTACAATAGCAGAAATAAGCCCTTTTAATGAAAATAAAGATACATTTTTAATAAAAATGTTCACAAAACTAATTGAAAATGTTTAGAGAAATTAGAAAATGTTTAAGAGATTGTTAATTTAGTTGTATACATGTTCTCCCATCTATATACACTCACCTAAAGGATTATTAGGAACACCATACTAATACTGTGTTTGACCCCCTTTCGCCTTCAGAACTGCCTTAATTCTACGTGGCATTGATTCAACAAGGTGCTGAAAGCATTCTTTAGAAATGTTGGCCGATATTGATAGGATAGCATCTTGAAGTTGATGAAGATTTGTGGGATGCACATCCAAGAAGCTCCCGTTCCACCACATCCCAAAGATGCTCTATTGGGTTGAGATCTGGTGACTGTGGGGGCCATTTTAGTACAGTGAACTCATTGTCATGTTCAAGAAACCAATTTGAAATGATTGGAGCTTTGTGACATGGTGCATTATCCTGCTGGAAGTAGCCATCAGAGAATGGGTACATGGTGGTCATAAAGGGATGGACAAAAACAATGCTCAGGTAGGCCGTGGCATTCAAACAATGCCCAATTGGCACTAAGGGGCCTAAAGTGTGCCAAGAAAATATCCCCCACACCATTACACCACCAGTCTGCACAGTGGTAACAAGGCGTTGATGGATCCATGTTCTCATTCTGTTTACGCCAAATTCTGACTCTACCATCTGAATGTCTCAACAGAAATCGATACTCATCAGACCAGGCAACATTTTTCCAGTCTTCAACTGTCCAATTTTGGTGAGCTCGTGCAAATTGTAGCCTCTTTTTCCTATTTGTACTGGAGATGAGTGGTACCCGGTGGGGTCTTCTGCTGTTGTAGCCCATCCGCCTCAAGGTTGTGCGTATTGTGGCTTCACAAATGCTTTGCTGCATACCTCGGTTGTAATGAGTGGTTATTTCAGTCAAAGTTGCTCTTCTATCAGCTTGAATCAGTCGGCCCATTCTCCTCTGACCTCTAGCATCAACAAGGCATTTTCGCCCACAGGACTGCCGCATACTGGATGTTTTTCCCTTTTCACACCATTCTTTGTAAACCCTAGAAATGGTTGTGCGTGAAAATCCCAGTAACTGAGCAGATTGTGAAATACTCAGACCGGCCCGTCTGGCACCAACAACCATGCCACGCTCAAAATTGCTTAAATCACCTTTCTTTCCCATTCTGACATTCAGTTTGGAGTTCAGGAGATTGTCTTGACCAGGACCACACCCCTAAATGCATTGAAGCAACTGCCATGTGATTGGTTGATTAGATAATTGCATTAATGAGAAATTGAAAAGGTGTTCCTATTAATCCTTTAGATGAGTGTATTTTGTTCTAACGCCACAAGCAATTCTGGGTTTACCGAGTTTACACGATTCATTCATAGTGTGGTTTTGGTAAAGTTTAATAATGTAAACATTGTCACGTGTGTACCTTACTTCTAACCGCTGTTTCCTGATGGTTTATAGAATAATTAGTCAGTGTCGGCGAGTGTGTCGAGGATAAACACTTCCTCAAACCAACGAGGCGCGCGCCAGGTCAGCGGAGGCTCGCGCTGTGGAGCCAGACAAAAGGCTTAAGGTGGTAAAACGAGTTTGTGGTATTACCAGTCTTGGTGAGGACGACAGTCAGACATATAAATAAAAATAAAAATGTCACACTGGCGAGCTGACTTGTTTTCCTGATTTATCAACAATTTCCTCGCTCACTGTGGCACTCATTTCCGCGCATCACTCCACGCTGGTTCTGTTACTGAACCAAACTTGACATGATTGGCTGTTAGCGTGTCACTCCTTACATTAATAGGTTACCAGAGAGTGAGTGCCTTTGTTCATGTAACCAAACTTGCGTCGCAACCTCTGGTTTCTTCCGACGAAGATAAAAAATATTATCGAACGCATTTTTTATTGATCTTGATTACGTGTCTATCACGATACATATCGTTATATCGCCCAGCCCTACATCGTTTCACAGCCGTTAACAAATTCTCTCCCGTGGCATCATGTGATAGTAAAGTGTCCAATCTCGCCGGAAGTAGTCGGTCATCAGAGTACGTTTTGCCAACTCTTTTATGAGTACTGTGAATTCTTTTGTCACAGACTGTTTTTAGTCTTAGGGAAGTATGTGATTTCAGATGCAGTGTGAAAACTAAATTACCTTTAGGGCGACACTCAGGCAAGTTCAGCCACTGGCCATCTGGTCCACATGTGACCTCTGATGAGCCAATCAGATCAAATCCCTCACTGCAGGTGATGGTTACTGTGTCTTGGGGTGAGTACTGCGTACTCTCTCCAGGTTTTACCCATCGGTTTGCCACAGCAGGTGCTGAACAGATGATCTTTGACTCTAAATTTGACACAAAAAAAAACAGTGACAAAAACTTGACGTGTTTCCCCAAAAGCTTTTGATGATGAATTACCAGTATGCACCACTAGAGGACGATAATAACCTGCAGTCAGTTTACCTCCTACAAATCTTGGAAACCCCACCTCTACTGAGTTTGACTCAAATCAGATTGAAGGGGATTTACTGCCATCAACTCCATCATGCTCTTTCATTTAGGGTTTCTAGAATATATAACTGCATTTCACGAGTGTTTGGCTGTGCGATAGCTAGAAAGTTAAGCGTTATAATTGTAAATTGAAAGGCTGTGGTGATTTTAACATGACAACGGTTTAAACTCACCCTCACAGATGGGGTCTGTCCCGTTCCAACCATATTCCATACACATACGGACTCTTTCTCCTCTCAAAACATATCTGCATGAGAAAACAATTACATTAATGACAGGAAAAAACATCATTAAAGGGAAATCATTTAGAGGTCGACCAATTCATCGGCTTTTCCGATTAATCGGCACCGATAGCTGATTGGTGGAACAATCGGTTATCGTCAAAACTCCATAACAACAGTTTTTCTGGGTTGCGTCCGTTGCTGGAGTGGCTGAGAAGAGTCTGCTGGCATTATATAGCACGAGTGTGGCCTCTAGAGGCGACATAAAAACCATTACTGACGTTGTTTGCATTGACACACGAGGCTGCGCGCTGAACAGAGAGCACTGACACATCAGATGCACGTTTAAAACACCGACAGCGAAACGGTATGAATACAGAACACTTCAATACATGTTGCCAAATCATAATAAAGTAATTAATTAGTTAACTAGATTAACTAGATGCATTAGCAGGAGAAGAACAGCAGTATGTACTCAAAATTATTCATACCCTTGGTAAATATGACCAAAGAAGGCTGTGAAAATAAATCTGCATAGTTAATCCTTTTGTTTTTAAAAAAATTATAAACTTTCATTGGAGAATAAGAATTTTAAATGGGTGGGGGGATCTTATTATGAAATAAATGTTTTTCTCTAATACACATTGCTCACAATTAATCATACCCTTTTATTTTATACTTTTTGCAACCTCTTTTTGCCAAGATAACCGCTCTGAGTCGTCTTCTATAATGCCTGATGAGTTTGGAGAACACCTGACAGACGATCAGAGACCATTCCTCCATACAGAATCTCTCCAGATCCTTCAGATTCCCAGCTCTTCTCTTCAGTTCACCACACTCATCTTCTCAACCCAACGAAAGGTTAGAATTGTATAATTTTTTTAAAACAAAAGATCAAAAGGATTAACAACACAGATTTAATTTCACAGCCTTCTTTGGTCATATTTTCCAAGGGTATGAATAATTTTGAGCACGACTGTATGTACTTTGTCATCGAGACTGAGAGGACGCTAACAACTAGTGATGTGAGAAAGCAAACTGTCATGCAGCCGACAGAAATAAACAAATCAGAAACGCAATTGATTTCAATACATATTGTTATTTTGATTAGATAACCGTCAAGTGTCCTAAAAAGCAGACTGTTTGCATTTATATAAAATAACACTTAATATAATATTCCATTTGTAACATTAAGTAAGGTTAATACATGCTGTAAAATGTATATTGCATAATGCATATCGTTCCTGTAAGCTAGCTAAATAAGCTAATACATCCTTGTTAACAAATGGGACTTGCAGTCTGTTACCCATGATGTTTACATACACGTTTCTAGGTTATAGCTAAAGACACATTTATTTATAATATTAATGTTGCAATTATTTTCTGTAGAATGTTTTTCTGTTAGAACTTCTCATTTGAATATATTCATATTTGCATATGTAATTTAGCACTTTTCATGGTTCAGGACTGTCTTTTAAATATCTTGTAATAAAGTTCAGCACTGTTTTACTTCTTGTTTTCCTTTTTTTTTTTTTTAAATCCAGAATTCATTTTAAAAACTATCGGTCAATTAATCGGTTATCGGCAAATGCAGTCCAACCTTGTTATCGGTATCGGTAAAATCCACTAACTCTAGAAACATTATTGGCCTGGTTTGATTAACCATTTAGTAGATGGAGACCTAGAACAAACTAGAGAAAAGACAGACCTGTCATGTGAAAATATACATTATAACTCATTTAAACTGTCCTTAAATGAATAAATGATGCTTAACCACAACAAAAAAGCAATTCTTCTTTTATTCTACCACCTGCTCTATTTATTCTCATAACCATGTTTGTTTTCACTGATTTATGGACTTCAGACATAATGAAAATAAGGTTTCAGTACCCATTATTACACACAGCAATGGCTTTATCACCGAATAATCGTCCTTCTCGATTGTATTGCCCATTCTCTATTTCACCCAGCGCATTGCACTTTTTCCCTGTGAGAACAAATGAGGAACATGTGAAAAGGTGAAGCACAATGAACGAATAGATATTTGAGACATAGATAAACAGATCCGTCTTACTTTCACAGTTCATGTTCAAGGTTGTCCACTGTCCTTCCCTACACTGTGATGTTCGAGCTCCTCCTGAATACGAATAACCCCGAGCGCATTTATAAGCCACGGTTTCCTTGTCATCGAACACTAATTTGAGCAGATATTTGCCGGCCAGCTGCTTGTCCAGATATGTGGTTGGTTTGCCACATTTATTATGTGTTTGAGACACTGAAATTGAAATTCAAAGCACAAAAAAAAGAGATAAAATGCTGTTATAAGATTAGGTAAACTGGCTGCCATACTGAAAATAACACATGCATGCTATTGAATCACTTAATCATCAATATAATGCAAGTACTGATAATTAGGGGTGGCACGGTACATGAAAAAACATCCGAACCGTTCCGTTCGCTTGTCTCGGTTCGGAGCATGTGTGCGTTGCACAGTTTGACGCATGCGCAATGTAGCCTCGTGCCCATATGTTACCTCAGACAGTGAGTGTATAAGAAAATAAGAGGTGTGTGTGGACATACAGTAAAAGTGGAGTGCTGCGGGTCACGTCACGTGTAGAAATGGCAAGTGGGAGAGATAAGGAAGGCTGCCCGGATCTGGAGGATGCGTGGCGTTTCTGTTGCGTTTTCTGTCTTTGCACACAAGAAATGTGTCTGACGCGGCGCTGCTGCTAGGTAACATACAGTGAAGGCCTATACTTCATGTTAAACATAAATATATAGCCTACTGATACAGCAAAGAACAACGTCGGCAGTATTGACGGTAAAATAGGCAATTCGTTCTGTATTGACAGGTGCAATATTTCAAAATCGATTTTTTTTATATTTTATTACAATTAGGCTCATATCTGCATTTATGTCAACCTAGAGACTTTCAAACATCAAAATGTAATTTATTAATATGTATTCGTGTCAAAATGACATATAAACAGCTTTTCCTATTCTATTTTGCCTGGAAACGCTTCCAACACGCTTGCTGGGAATCGTACCCATGACCTTAGCGTTGCTAGCGCCACACTCTTATTGTTTGAGATACAGGAAAGCAAATATATATATTTGATAAAACAATGAATAGTAAGTTCTGTCATATTATTCAATAACTTTACAGTTTTTTTGCCGTGGTATCGATTCAGTATCGAGGTATTTTAGTCTGGTATCGTATCGAAGTCATAATTTTGGTATCTTCAGTTTTACACTACTTGTTTACAGTTATACTTTTTTATAGCTGGAGCTCATATGACCTGATGGTTAACGGATATGCTTATTCATGAAACTACAGAATCTTCCAGTAGCCATTATGTGTTTGAGACACTGAAACAGAAATTCAAAAGCACAAAAATGACAGTTTTGAAAAATGCTGTCATACGATTAGGCAATGCAGCTTTTATTAATAATTATGCAAATTAAGCCATACTGAAAATAACACGTATGCATGCTATTGAATCACTTAATCATCAATATGATGTAAATACTGTGCAACGTTCAATCATTTATTTCAGGTATTGTGAATGTTGTAAAGTAGCAAAGACCTGCAACTGGAAGATATTATGCAATGCATGAATGGGTGGAAAGCGTGTGGTTATGGGGGGGGGACCCTCCAAGGTATGCACAAGAAAACACCTCCACCTACTACACCTATAGCTGGAGCTCATATGACCTGATGCTTAACTTTAGGTTTATGGCCCATTCATGAATCTTCCAGCATCCTTGAATGCTGATAAAACTGTTTAGTTATTTAAATGAGGCAGCGTTGATCTGACAGCTGTCCATCAAACCAGACAATTAAAATATATTACCAGTAATATGCCACAATCTCTCACACACACACACACACACACACACACACAATATGGGGAAAAACATATTTGCATTAATAAGTGGCTGGAACAGCGGTGTGACTTGTCAAATATAGAAACGTTGATAGTATAGAAACACAGTTTTAAAGATGCCGATTATACTAAAGCGATCCAGTTGTGTCACGTAGACTTGTAATGCAACCTTGTGTTTAAAAGACACTCACCTACAAAGTGTGCAAACACAAGTATGAGCATCTTCCCCCAAACAGTCGCCATATTCACGGGTTTCTCCAGACGAAGTGAAGGAATCTGAACTTATACGCCCGATGTCGAGACGAAAGCTCAAAGCCTGCCCTCATTTCAGTGCAAATCCACATAAGAAAAAAAACATTGGGTATAATTCTTATAAAACGACAAAGGACTGACTCATTGTCTAAAAGAAAAATGTGCTTTCACTTTCCTTTAATCCCTCCCTATCCTAGTTTATGATAGCTAACATTACTCTGTGCACTCTGTTACTCAGTGTTCGTCTTCACGATGCATCTCTTGCTGTAGGCTATTCATCATTTGTATAAAAGGAATGCATGCAATTCAAATATCAACAAAATTCGAATTGCGTTCTAAAAAGGAGCGTTTCTGAATGGAACAGAACGCGGTTTTAAACGGTTTTTTGTGTGTGTGTGTGTGTGTGTTTTGCTAACTAGCTTAGCATTTTAATTTAATTTGTGCTTGGTGGATAAATCAAGTTCATGGCTGCTATACATTTGACCTGCCACAAGATGGCACTGTTTTGAGCCCCGACGCTTCGAATCTTTTCCAGATTCAAGTGGCTTAACATCCCTATGGCTTCATAAGTTGATTAAAAACACTAAAAAGCAAAACGTACCTGATGCGCATTCTTTGTTCTCCATCTTCTGAAACCCCTTGCTGTATTTGTGTGTAGACCGCCATCTTGCTCCGACGCACGTGGCGCCGGAAACACGACTTCGGCTGTCAAACCTTGGACACGGACAACTGGGCACGATAAATATTTTGCCATTTATGTCAGATATATAAATCAACACCACAATTACTCAACATACATACAAATTAATACCTCAAATCTGTTTCTGTAGGGAACGTGTCAGACGCGCTCTCCACCTGTTCCCGCTTCTTTCAGCGCAAGAAACTGAATTGCGCATGCGCGAAATGTACCTTTTTTTTTTTTGCGTGCTTAGTAAACAATGCAAACTTTCTATTTCTGCATACATTTGTTACAGTATTTATTCATCGTTGTTAACGCAAGTTAATAAAAGTAAATTTATTTACTAGTTAGTTCCTTTTAGCTCAGGTCCATTAAATAATATTAAATATTAAAAAGATTTTATTTTGTATTAGTAAATGTTGACATCAACTAAGATTAATACATGCTTTAGAAATGTTTTTAATTATTATTATTATTTGTCTATCTTAACTAGTATACACCAAGTGAAGCCTTGTTGTAAAGTGTTATTTGTTAAATGACCAAGCGCTTTTTTAAAGAAATTAAGTGTTCTCTCATTTTTATTTATACTGAATAAAAACAACAGAACATGCAAGCAAGCTATACAAATAGTTTACATAATGCTGTAGATTAACAGAATACATAAATAAAAATGTATTGAAAAATAAAAAAATCAGTGTGCTTCATCTTCACTCAGAATATTCTTTTATGGCAATAAATACTCTTGAGTAAATACTAAATAGAGTTCTGTTCATTTTAATGAAATGCAGTGATAAGAAAAGAGCTTCATTATGGCTTTGAGAGAGGCTGCTCTATTGTACTGTATACAGTTGGATGTTTGTTAGTTTCGCGCAACACATTCTGGAAGTTTTGGCTCCCACTTCCCGTCTGGTCCACAGGTGATGAAACTCTCTCCAATAAGTCTTAAACCAGGTCTGCAGGTGATTGTCACTGTGTTTCCGAATTTATAGACAGACCTATATCCTCTCATTCCTGATCCACCTGACACCCATGGGTGAGGACAGGCAATGTCTGAAAGGCACAGGAAATAGTCTGTTAATGCATGTAATTCAAACCAACATTTTGTGGTGTCAAAGTACTAAAACAATGAAGAAACATAAAGAATTTTTTACGCGTGTTCAGCAAAATGCATGATAAAAATTATTGTCTCCCAAAAAAAGATTCTGAACTGCCTGAAACAAGGGTCAGACGTAACAACCCAGTGTTTGGGTAGTTTTTGTGTTACACAGATCCTGGGTCAGACGTAACAACCCAGTGTTTGGGTAGTTTTTGTGTAACACAGATCCTGGGTCAGACGTAACAACCCAGTGTTTGGGTAGTTTTTGTGTTACACAGATCCTGGGTCAGGCGTAACAACCCAGTGTTTGGGTAGTTTTTGTGTAACACAGATTCTGGGTCAGACGTAACAACCCAGTGTTTGGGTAGTTTTTGTGTAACACAGATTCTGGGTCAGACGTAACAACCCAGTGTTTGGGTAGTTTTTGTGTAACACAGATCCTGGGTCAGACGTAACAACCCAGTGTTTGGGTAGTTTTTGTGTTACACAGATCCTGGGTCAGACGTAACAACCCAGTGTTGGGGTAGTTTTTGTGTTACCCAGATCCTGGGTCAGACGTAACAACCCAGTGTTTGGGTAGTTTTTGTGTTACACAGATCCTGGGTCAGACGTAACAACCCAGTGTTGGGGTAGTTTTTGTGTTACCCAGATCCTGGGTCAGGCGTAACAACCCAGTGTTTGGGTAGTTTTGTGTTACCCAGATCCTGGGTCAGGCGTAACAACCCAGTGTTTGGGTAGTTTTTATGTTACACAGATCCTGGGTCAGGCGTAACAACCCAGTGTTTGGGTAGTTTTTGTGTTACACAGATCCTGGGTCAGACGTAACAACCCAGTGTTTGGGTAGTTTTGTGTTACACAGATCCTGGGTCAGACGTAACAACCCAGTGTTGGGGTAGTTTTTGTGTTACCCAGATCCTGGGTCAGACGTAACAACCCAGTGTTTGGGTAGTTTTTGTGTTACACAGATCCTGGGTCAGACGTAACAACCCAGTGTTGGGGTAGTTTTTGTGTTACACAGATCCTGGGTCAGGACGTAACAACCCAGTGTTGGGGTAGTTTTTGTGTTACCCAGATCCTGGGTCAGACGTAACAACCCAGTGTTTGGGTAGTTTTTGTGTTACACAGATCCTGGGTCAGACGTAACAACCCAGTGTTGGGGTAGTTTTTGTGTTACCCAGATCCTGGGTCAGACGTAACAACCCAGTGTTGGGGTAGTTTTGTGTTACCCAGATCCTGGGTCAGACGTAACAACCCAGTGTTTGGGTAGTTTTTGTGTTACACAGATCCCGGGTCAGTCGTAACAACCCAGTGTTTGGGTAGTTTTTGTGTTACACAGATCCTGGGTCAGACGTAACAACCCAGTGTTTGGGTAGTTTTTGTGTTACACAGATCCTGGGTCAGACGTAACAACCCAGTGTTGGGGTAGTTTTTGTGTTACCCAGATCCTGGGTCAGACGTAACAACCCAGTGTTTGGGTAGTTTTTGTGTTACACAGATCCTGGGTCAGGACGTAACAACCCAGTGTTGGGGTAGTTTTGTGTTACCCAGATCCTGGGTCAGACGTAACAACCCAGTGTTTGGGTAGTTTTTGTGTTACACAGATCCTGGGTCAGACGTAACAACCCAGTGTTGGGGTAGTTTTTGTGTTACCCAGATCCTGGGTCAGACGTAACAACCCAGTGTTTGGGTAGTTTTTGTGTTACCCAGCTCCTGGGTAAGACGTAACAACCCCAACCCAGTGTTGGGGTAGTTTTTGTGTTACCCAGATCCTGGGTCAGACGTAACAACCCAGTGTTGGGGTAGTTTTTGTGTAACACAGATCCTGGGTCAGACGTAACAACCCAGTGTTTGGGTAGTTTTTGTGTTACCCAGATCCTAGGTCAGACGTAACAACCCAGTGTTTGGGTAGTTTTTGTGTTACCCAGCTCCTGGGTCAGACGTAACAACCCAGTGTTGGGATAGTTTTTGTGTAACACAGATCCTGGGACAGACGTAACAACCCAGTGTTTGGGTAGTTTTTGTGTTACCCAGATCCTGGGTCAGACGTAACAACCCAGTGTTTGGGTAGTTTTTGTGTAACACAGATCCTGGGTTAGACGTAACAACCCAGTGTTTGGGTAGTTTTTGTGTTACACAGATCCTGGGTCAGACGTAACAACCCAGTGTTGGGGTAGTTTTTGTGTTACCCAGATCCTGGGTCAGACGTAACAACCCAGTGTTTGGGTAGTTTTTGTGTTACTCAGCTCCTGGGTCAGACGTAACAACCCCAACCCAGTGTTGGGGTAGTTTTTGTGTTACCCAGATCCTGGGTCAGGCGTAACAACCCAGTGTTGGGGTAGTTTTTGTGTTACCCAGATCCTGGGTCAGGACGTAACAACCCAGTGTTTGGGTAGTTTTTGTGTTACACAGATCCTGGGTCAGACGTAACAACCCAGTGTTGGGGTAGTTTTTGTGTTACTCAGCTCCTGGGTCAGACGTAACAACCCCAACCCAGTGTTGGGGTAGTTTTTGTGTTACCCAGATCCTGGGTCAGACGTAACAACCCAGTGTTGGGGTAGTTTTTGTGTAACACAGATCCTGGGTCAGACGTAACAACCCAGTGTTTGGGTAGTTTTTGTGTTACCCAGATCCTGGGTCAGACGTAACAACCCAGTGTTGGGGTAGTTTTTGTGTAACACAGATCCTGGGTCAGACATAACAACCCAGTGTTTGGGTAGTTTTTGTGTAACACAGATCCTAGGTCAGACGTAACAACCCAGTGTTGGGGTAGTTTTGTGTTACCCAGATCCTGGGTCAGACGTAACAACCCAGTGTTTGGGTAGTTTTTTGTGTTACACAGATCCTGGGTCAGACGTAACAACCCAGTGTTGGGGTAGTTTTTGTGTTACCCAGATCCTGGGTCAGACGTAACAACCCAGTGTTTGGGTAGTTTTTGTGTTACCCAGCTCCTGGGTCAGACGTAACAACCCCAACCCAGTGTTTGGGTAGTTTTTGTGTTACCCAGATCCTGGGTCAGACGTAACAACCCAGTGTTGGGGTAGTTTTTGTGTAACACAGATCCTGGGTCAGACGTAACAACCCAGTGTTTGGGTAGTTTTTGTGTAACAAAGATCCTGGGTCAGACGTAACAACCCAGTGTTTGGGTTGTTTTTGTGTAACACAGATCCTGGTCAGACGTAGTAACAACCCAGTGTTTGGGTAGTTTTTGTGTTACCCAGATCCTGGGTCAGGACGTAACAACCCAGTGTTTGGGTAGTTTTGTGTTACCCAGCTCCTGGGTCAGGCAACAACCCCAACCCAGTGTTGGGGTAGTTTTTGTGTTACCCAGATCCTGGGTCAGACGTAACAACCCAGTGTTGGGGTAGTTTTTGTGTAACACAGATCCTGGGTCAGACGTAACAACCCAGTGTTTGGGTAGTTTTTGTGTAACACAGATCCTGGGTCAGACGTAACAACCCAGTGTTTGGGTAGTTTTTGTGTTACCCAGATCCTGGGTCAGACGTAACAACCCAGTGTTGGGGTAGTTGTTGTGTAACACAGATCCTGGGTCAGACGTAACAACCCAGTGTTTGGGTAGTTTTGTGTAACACAGATCCTGGGTCAGGACGTAACAACCCAGTGTTTGGGTTGTTTTTGTGTAACACAGATCCTGGGTCAGACGTAACAACCCAGTGTTTGGGTAGTTGTTGTGTTACCCAGATCCTGGGTCAGACGTAACAACCCAGTGTTGGGGTAGTTGTTGTGTAACACTGATCCTGGGTCAGACGTAACAACCCAGTGTTTGGGTAGTTTTTGTGTAACACAGATCCTGGGTCAGACGTAACAACCCAGTGTTTGGGTAGTTTTTGTGTTACCCAGATCCTGGGTCAGACGTAACAACCCAGTGTTGGGGTAGTTTTGTGTTACCCAGATCCTGGGTCAGGACGTAACAACCCAGTGTTGGGGTAGTTGTTGTGTAACACAGATCCTGGGTCAGACGTAACAACCCAGTGTTTGGGTAGTTTTTGTGTTACACAGATCCTGGGTCAGACGTAACAACCCAGTGTTTGGGTAGTTTTTGTGTAACACAGATCCTGGGTCAGACGTAACAACCCAGTGTTTGGGTAGTTTTGTGTAACACAGATCCTGGGTCAGACGTAACAACCCAGTGTTTGGGTAGTTTTGTGTTACACAGATCCTGGGTCAGACGTAACAACCCAGTGTTGGGGTAGTTTTTGTGTTACCCAGATCCTGGGTCAGACGTAACAACCCAGTGTTGGGGTAGTTTTTGTGTTACCCAGCTCCTGGGTAAGACGTAACAACCCCAACCCAGTGTTGGGGTAGTTTTTGTGTTACCCAGATCCTGGGTCAGACGTAACAACCCAGTGTTGGGGTAGTTTTTGTGTAACACAGATCCTGGGTCAGACGTAACAACCCAGTGTTTGGGTAGTTTTTGTGTTACCCAGATCCTGGGTCAGACGTAACAACCCAGTGTTTGGGTAGTTTTTGTGTTACACAGATCCTGGGTCAGACGTAACAACCCAGTGTTTGGGTAGTTTTTGTGTTACACAGATCCTGGGTCAGGCGTAACAACCCAGTGTTGGGGTAGTTTTTGTGTTACCCAGATCCTGGGTCAGACGTAACAACCCAGTGTTTGGGTAGTTTTTGTGTTACACAGATCCTGGGTCAGACGTAACAACCCAGTGTTGGGGTAGTTTTTGTGTTACCCAGATCCTGGGTCAGGCGTAACAACCCAGTGTTTGGGTAGTTTTTGTGTTACACAGATCCTGGGTCAGACGTAACAACCCAGTGTTTGGGTAGTTTTGTGTTACACAGATCCTGGGTCAGACGTAACAACCCAGTGTTGGGGTAGTTTTTGTGTTACCCAGATCCTGGGTCAGACGTAACAACCCAGTGTTTGGGTAGTTTTTGTGTTACCCAGCTCCTGGGTAAGACGTAACAACCCCAACCCAGTGTTTGGGTAGTTTTTGTGTTACACAGATCCTGGGTCAGGACGTAACAACCCAGTGTTGGGGTAGTTTTTGTGTTACCCAGATCCTGGGTCAGACGTAACAACCCAGTGTTTGGGTAGTTTTTGTGTTACACAGATCCTGGGTCAGACGTAACAACCCAGTGTTGGGGTAGTTTTTGTGTTACCCAGATCCTGGGTCAGACGTAACAACCCCAACCCAGTGTTTGGGTAGTTTTTGTGTTACCCAGATCCTGGGTCAGACGTAACAACCCAGTGTTGGGGTAGTTTTTGTGTAACACAGATTCTGGGTCAGACGTAACAACCCAGTGTTTGGGTAGTTTTTGTGTTACCCAGATCCTGGGTCAGACGTAACAACCCAGTGTTGGGGTAGTTTTTGTGTTACCCAGATCCTGGGTCAGACGTAACAACCCAGTGTTTGGGTAGTTTTTGTGTTACACAGATCCTGGGTCAGACGTAACAACCCAGTGTTGGGGTAGTTTTTGTGTTACTCAGCTCCTGGGTCAGACGTAACAACCCCAACCCAGTGTTGGGGTAGTTTTTGTGTTACCCAGATCCTGGGTCAGGACGTAACAACCCAGTGTTTGGGTAGTTTTTGTGTTACACAGATCCTGGGTCAGACGTAACAACCCAGTGTTGGGGTAGTTTTTGTGTTACCCAGATCCTGGGTCAGACGTAACAACCCAGTGTTTGGGTAGTTTTGTGTTACCCAGCTCCTGGGTCAGACGTAACAACCCCAACCCAGTGTTGGGGTAGTTTTTGTGTTACCCAGATCCTGGGTCAGACGTAACAACCCAGTGTTGGGGTAGTTTTTGTGTTACCCAGATCCTGGGTCAGACGTAACAACCCAGTGTTTGGGTAGTTTTTGTGTTACCCAGCTCCTGGGTAAGGCGTAACAACCCCAACCCAGTGTTGGGGTAGTTTTTGTGTTACCCAGATCCTGGGTCAGGCGTAACAACCCAGTGTTGGGGTAGTTTTTGTGTAACACAGATCCTGGGTCAGGACGTAACAACCCAGTGTTTGGGTAGTTTTTGTGTTACCCAGATCCTAGGTCAGGACGTAACAACCCAGTGTTTGGGTAGTTTTTGTGTTACCCAGCTCCTGGGTCAGACGTAACAACCCAGTGTTGGGATAGTTTTTGTGTTACACAGATCCTGGGTCAGACGTAACAACCCAGTGTTGGGGTAGTTTTTGTGTTACCCAGATCCTGGGTCAGACGTAACAACCCAGTGTTTGGGTAGTTTTGTGTTACACAGATCCTGGGTCAGGCGTAACAACCCAGTGTTGGGGTAGTTTTTGTGTTACTCAGCTCCTGGGTCAGGCGTAACAACCCCAACCCAGTGTTGGGGTAGTTTTTGTGTTACCCAGATCCTGGGTCAGACGTAACAACCCAGTGTTGGGGTAGTTTTTGTGTAACACAGATCCTGGGTCAGGCGTAACAACCCAGTGTTTGGGTAGTTTTTGTGTTACACAGATCCTGGGTCAGGACGTAACAACCCAGTGTTGGGGTAGTTTTTGTGTTACCCAGATCCTGGGTCAGGCGTAACAACCCAGTGTTTGGGTAGTTTTGTGTTACACAGATCCTGGGTCAGACGTAACAACCCAGTGTTGGGGTAGTTTTTGTGTTACTCAGCTCCTGGGTCAGACGTAACAACCCCAACCCAGTGTTGGGGTAGTTTTTGTGTTACCCAGATCCTGGGTCAGACGTAACAACCCAGTGTTGGGGTAGTTTTGTGTTACCCAGATCCTGGGTCAGACGTAACAACCCAGTGTTTGGGTAGTTTTTGTGTTACACAGATCCTGGGTCAGGCGTAACAACCCAGTGTTGGGGTAGTTTTTGTGTTACCCAGATCCTGGGTCAGGACGTAACAACCCAGTGTTTGGGTAGTTTTTGTGTTACCCAGCTCCTGGGTCAGACGTAACAACCCCAACCCAGTGTTGGGGTAGTTTTTGTGTTACCCAGATCCTGGGTCAGACGTAACAACCCAGTGTTGGGGTAGTTTTTGTGTAACACAGATCCTGGGTCAGGCGTAAACAACCCAGTGTTTGGGTAGTTTTTGTGTAACACAGATCCTGGGTCAGGACGTAACAACCCAGTGTTTGGGTAGTTTTTGTGTTACCCAGATCCTGGGTCAGACGTAACAACCCAGTGTTGGGGTAGTTGTTGTGTAACACAGATCCTGGGTCAGACGTAACAACCCAGTGTTTGGGTAGTTTTTGTGTAACAAAGATCCTGGGTCAGACGTAACAACCCAGTGTTTGGGTTGTTTTTGTGTAACACAGATCCTGGGTCAGGCGAACAACCCAGTGTTTGGGTAGTTTTTGTGTTACCCAGATCCTGGGTCAGACGTAACAACCCAGTGTTTGGGTAGTTTTTGTGTTACCCAGCTCCTGGGTCAGACGTAACAACCCCAACCCAGTGTTGGGGTAGTTTTTGTGTTACCCAGATCCTGGGTCAGACGTAACAACCCAGTGTTGGGGTAGTTTTTGTGTAACACAGATCCTGGGTCAGACGTAACAACCCAGTGTTTGGGTAGTTTTTGTGTAACACAGATCCTGGGTCAGACGTAACAACCCAGTGTTTGGGTAGTTTTTGTGTTACCCAGATCCTGGGTCAGACGTAACAACCCAGTGTTGGGGTAGTTGTTGTGTAACACAGATCCTGGGTCAGACGTAACAACCCAGTGTTTGGGTAGTTTTTGTGTAACACAGATCCTGGGTCAGACGTAACAACCCAGTGTTTGGGTTGTTTTTGTGTAACACAGATCCTGGGTCAGACGTAACAACCCAGTGTTTGGGTAGTTGTTGTGTTACCCAGATCCTGGGTCAGACGTAACAACCCAGTGTTTGGGTAGTTTTTGTGTAACACAGATCCTGGGTCAGACGTAACAACCCAGTGTTTGGGTAGTTTTGTGTAACACAGATCCTGGGTCAGACGTAACAACCCAGTGTTTGGGTAGTTTTTGTGTTACACAGATCCTGGGTCAGACGTAACAACCCAGTGTTGGGGTAGTTTTTTGTGTTACCCAGATCCTGGGTCAGGACGTAACAACCCAGTGTTTGGGTAGTTTTTGTGTTACACAGATCCTGGGTCAGACGTAACAACCCAGTGTTGGGGTAGTTTTTGTGTTACCCAGATCCTGGGTCAGACGTAACAACCCAGTGTTTGGGTAGTTTTGTGTTACCCAGATCCTGGGTCAGACGTAACAACCCAGTGTTTGGGTAGTTTTTGTGTTACACAGATCCTGGGTCAGACGTAACAACCCAGTGTTTGGGTAGTTTTGTGTTACACAGATCCTGGGTCAGACGTAACAACCCAGTGTTTGGGTAGTTTTTGTGTTACACAGATCCTGGGTCAGACGTAACAACCCAGTGTTGGGGTAGTTTTTGTGTTACCCAGATCCTGGGTCAGACGTAACAACCCAGTGTTTGGGTAGTTTTGTGTTACACAGATCCTGGGTCAGGACGTAACAACCCAGTGTTGGGGTAGTTTTTGTGTTACCCAGATCCTGGGTCAGACGTAACAACCCAGTGTTTGGGTAGTTTTGTGTTACACAGATCCTGGGTCAGACGTAACAACCCAGTGTTGGGGTAGTTTTTGTGTTACACAGATCCTGGGTCAGACGTAACAACCCAGTGTTGGGGTAGTTTTTGTGTTACCCAGATCCTGGGTCAGACGTAACAACCCAGTGTTTGGGTAGTTTTTGTGTTACCCAGCTCCTGGGTAAGGCGTAACAACCCCAACCCAGTGTTGGGGTAGTTTTTGTGTTACCCAGATCCTGGGTCAGGACGTAACAACCCAGTGTTGGGGTAGTTTTTGTGTAACACAGATCCTGGGTCAGACGTAACAACCCAGTGTTTGGGTAGTTTTTGTGTTACCCAGATCCTGGGTCAGACGTAACAACCCAGTGTTTGGGTAGTTTTGTGTTACACAGATCCTGGGTCAGGACGTAACAACCCAGTGTTTGGGTAGTTTTTGTGTTACACAGATCCTGGGTCAGACGTAACAACCCAGTGTTGGGGTAGTTTTTGTGTTACCCAGATCCTGGGTCAGACGTAACAACCCAGTGTTTGGGTAGTTTTTGTGTTACACAGATCCTGGGTCAGACGTAACAACCCAGTGTTGGGGTAGTTTTGTGTGTTACCCAGATCCTGGGTCAGACGTAACAACCCAGTGTTTGGGTAGTTTTTGTGTTACACAGATCCTGGGTCAGGCGTAACAACCCAGTGTTGGGGTAGTTTTGTGTTACCCAGATCCTGGGTCAGACGTAACAACCCAGTGTTGGGGTAGTTTTTGTGTTACCCAGATCCTGGGTCAGACGTAACAACCCAGTGTTTGGGTAGTTTTTGTGTTACACAGATCCTGGGTCAGGACGTAACAACCCAGTGTTTGGGTAGTTTTTGTGTTACACAGATCCTGGGTCAGACGTAACAACCCAGTGTTTGGGTAGTTTTTGTGTTACACAGATCCTGGGTCAGACGTAACAACCCAGTGTTGGGGTAGTTTTGTGTTACCCAGATCCTGGGTCAGACGTAACAACCCAGTGTTTGGGTAGTTTTTGTGTTACACAGATCCTGGGTCAGACGTAACAACCCAGTGTTGGGGTAGTTTTTGTGTTACCCAGATCCTGGGTCAGACGTAACAACCCAGTGTTTGGGTAGTTTTTGTGTTACACAGATCCTGGGTCAGACGTAACAACCCAGTGTTGGGGTAGTTTTTGTGTTACCCAGATCCTGGGTCAGACGTAACAACCCAGTGTTTGGGTAGTTTTTGTGTTACCCAGCTCCTGGGTAAGCGTAACAACCCCAACCCAGTGTTGGGGTAGTTTTTGTGTTACCCAGATCCTGGGTCAGACGTAACAACCCAGTGTTGGGGTAGTTTTGTGTAACACAGATTCTGGGTCAGACGTAACAACCCAGTGTTTGGGTAGTTTTTGTGTTACCCAGATCCTAGGTCAGACGTAACAACCCAGTGTTTGGGTAGTTTTTGTGTTACCCAGCTCCTGGGTCAGACGTAACAACCCAGTGTTGGGATAGTTTTTGTGTAACACAGATCCTGGGACAGACGTAACAACCCAGTGTTTGGGTAGTTTTTGTGTTACCCAGATCCTGGGTCAGACGTAACAACCCAGTGTTTGGGTAGTTTTTGTGTAACACAGATCCTGGGTTAGACGTAACAACCCAGTGTTTGGGTAGTTTTTGTGTTACACAGATCCTGGGTCAGACGTAACAACCCAGTGTTGGGGTAGATTTTGTGTTACCCAGATCCTGGGTCAGACGTAACAACCCAGTGTTTGGGTAGTTTTTGTGTTACACAGATCCTGGGTCAGACGTAACAACCCAGTGTTGGGGTAGTTTTTGTGTTACTCAGCTCCTGGGTCAGACGTAACAACCCCAACCCAGTGTTGGGGTAGTTTTTGTGTTACCCAGATCCTGGGTCAGACGTAACAACCCAGTGTTGGGGTAGTTTTTGTGTAACACAGATCCTGGGTCAGACGTAACAACCCAGTGTTTGGGTAGTTTTGTGTTACCCAGATCCTGGGTCAGGCGTAACAACCCAGTGTTGGGGTAGTTTTGTGTTACCCAGATCCTGGGTCAGACGTAACAACCCAGTGTTTGGGTAGTTTTTGTGTTACACAGATCCTGGGTCAGACGTAACAACCCAGTGTTGGGGTAGTTTTGTGTTACTCAGCTCCTGGGTCAGGCGTAACAACCCCAACCCAGTGTTGGGGTAGTTTTTGTGTTACCCAGATCCTGGGTCAGACGTAACAACCCAGTGTTGGGGTAGTTTTTGTGTTACCCAGATCCTGGGTCAGACGTAACAACCCAGTGTTGGGGTAGTTTTTGTGTAACACAGATCCTGGGTCAGACGTGAATAACAACCCAGTGTTTGGGTAGTTTTTTGTGTAACACAGATCCTAGGTCAGGACGTAACAACCCAGTGTTGGGGTAGTTTTTGTGTTACCCAGATCCTGGGTCAGGACGTAACAACCCAGTGTTTGGGTAGTTTTTGTGTTACACAGATCCTGGGTCAGGACGTAACAACCCAGTGTTGGGGTAGTTTTGTGTTACCCAGCTCCTGGGTCAGACGTAACAACCCCAACCCAGTGTTGGGGTAGTTTTTGTGTTACCCAGATCCTGGGTCAGACGTAACAACCCAGTGTTGGGGTAGTTTTTGTGTTACCCAGATCCTGGGTCAGACGTAACAACCCAGTGTTTGGGTAGTTTTGTGTTACCCAGCTCCTGGGTAAGACGTAACAACCCCAACCCAGTGTTGGGGTAGTTTTTGTGTTACCCAGATCCTGGGTCAGGACGTAACAACCCAGTGTTGGGGTAGTTTTTGTGTAACACAGATCCTGGGTCAGGACGTAACAACCCAGTGTTTGGGTAGTTTTGTGTTACCCAGATCCTAGGTCAGACGTAACAACCCAGTGTTTGGGTAGTTTTGTGTTACCCAGCTCCTGGGTCAGGACGTAACAACCCAGTGTTGGGATAGTTTTTGTGTAACACAGATCCTGGGACAGACGTAACAACCCAGTGTTTGGGTAGTTTTGTGTTACCCAGATCCTGGGTCAGACGTAACAACCCAGTGTTTGGGTAGTTTTTGTGTAACACAGATCCTGGGTTAGACGTGTAACAACCCAGTGTTTGGGTAGTTTTTGTGTTACACAGATCCTGGGTCAGGCGTAACAACCCAGTGTTGGGGTAGTTTTTGTGTTACCCAGATCCTGGGTCAGACGTAACAACCCAGTGTTTGGGTAGTTTTTGTGTTACACAGATCCTGGGTCAGGACGTAACAACCCAGTGTTGGGGTAGTTTTGTGTTACTCAGCTCCTGGGTCAGACGCAACAACCCCAACCCAGTGTTGGGGTAGTTTTTGTGTTACCCAGATCCTGGGTCAGACGTGAACAACCCAGTGTTGGGGTAGTTTTTGTGTAACACAGATCCTGGGTCAGGACGTAACAACCCAGTGTTTGGGTAGTTTTTGTGTTACCCAGATCCTGGGTCAGACGTAACAACCCAGTGTTGGGGTAGTTTTTGTGTTACCCAGATCCTGGGTCAGACGTAACAACCCAGTGTTTGGGTAGTTTTTGTGTTACACAGATCCTGGGTCAGACGTAACAACCCAGTGTTGGGGTAGTTTTTGTGTTACTCAGCTCCTGGGTCAGACGTGAACAACCCCAACCCAGTGTTGGGGTAGTTTTTGTGTTACCCAGATCCTGGGTCAGACGTAACAACCCAGTGTTGGGGGTAGTTTTTGTGTTACCCAGATCCTGGGTCAGACGTAACAACCCAGTGTTTGGGTAGTTTTTGTGTTACACAGATCCTGGGTCAGGACGTAACAACCCAGTGTTGGGGTAGTTTTTGTGTTACTCAGCTCCTGGGTCAGACGTAACAACCCCAACCCAGTGTTGGGGTAGTTTTTGTGTTACCCAGATCCTGGGTCAGACGTAACAACCCAGTGTTGGGGTAGTTTTTGTGTTACCCAGATCCTGGGTCAGACGTAACAACCCAGTGTTTGGGTAGTTTTTGTGTAACACAGATCCTAGGTCAGACGTAACAACCCAGTGTTGGGGTAGTTTTGTGTTACCCAGATCCTGGGTCAGGACGTAACAACCCAGTGTTTGGGTAGTTTTTGTGTTACACAGATCCTGGGTCAGACGTAACAACCCAGTGTTGGGGGTAGTTTTTGTGTTACCCAGATCCTGGGTCAGACGTAACAACCCAGTGTTTGGGTAGTTTTTGTGTTACCCAGCTCCTGGGTCAGGACGTAACAACCCCAACCCAGTGTTGGGGTAGTTTTTGTGTTACCCAGATCCTGGGTCAGACGTAACAACCCAGTGTTGGGGTAGTTTTTGTGTAACACAGATCCTGGGTCAGACGTAAACAACCCAGTGTTTGGGTAGTTTTTGTGTAACACAGATCCTGGGTCAGACGTGAACAACCCAGTGTTTGGGTAGTTTTGTGTTACCCAGATCCTGGGTCAGACGTAACAACCCAGTGTTGGGGTAGTTGTTGTGTAACACAGATCCTGGGTCAGACGTAACAACCCAGTGTTTGGGTAGTTTTTGTGTAACAAAGATCCTGGGTCAGACGTAACAACCCAGTGTTGGGGTAGTTTTTGTGTAACACAGATCCTGGGTCAGACGTAACAAACCCAGTGTTTGGGTAGTTTTGTGTTACCCAGATCCTGGGTCAGACGTAATAACCCAGTGTTTGGGTAGTTTTTGTGTTACACAGATCCTGGGTCAGACGTAACAACCCAGTGTTTGGGTAGTTTTTGTGTTACACAGATCCTGGGTCAGACGTAACAACCCAGTGTTGGGGTAGTTTTTGTGTTACCCAGATCCTGGGTCAGACGTAACAACCCAGTGTTTGGGTAGTTTTTGTGTTACACAGATCCTGGGTCAGACGTAACAACCCAGTGTTGGGGTAGTTTTTGTGTTACCCAGATCCTGGGTCAGACGTAACAACCCAGTGTTTGGGTAGTTTTGTGTTACACAGATCCTGGGTCAGACGTAACAACCCAGTGTTGGGGTAGTTTTTGTGTTACCCAGATCCTGGGTCAGACGTAACAACCCAGTGTTGGGGTAGTTTTTGTGTTACCCAGATCCTGGGTCAGACGTAACAACCCAGTGTTTGGGTAGTTTTTGTGTTACACAGATCCTGGGTCAGACGTAACAACCCAGTGTTTGGGTAGTTTTTGTGTTACACAGATCCTGGGTCAGACGTAACAACCCAGTGTTTGGGTAGTTTTTGTGTTACACAGATCCTGGGTCAGGACGTAACAACCCAGTGTTGGGGTAGTTTTTGTGTTACCCAGATCCTGGGTCAGACGTAACAACCCAGTGTTTGGGTAGTTTTGTGTTACACAGATCCTGGGTCAGACGTAACAACCCAGTGTTGGGGTAGTTTTTGTGTTACCCAGATCCTGGGTCAGACGTAACAACCCAGTGTTTGGGTAGTTTTTGTGTTACACAGATCCTGGGTCAGGACGTAACAACCCAGTGTTGGGGTAGTTTTTTGTGTTACCCAGATCCTGGGTCAGACGTAACAACCCAGTGTTTGGGTAGTTTTTGTGTTACCCAGCTCCTGGGTAAGGCGTAACAACCCCAACCCAGTGTTGGGGTAGTTTTTGTGTTACCCAGATCCTGGGTCAGGACGTAACAACCCAGTGTTGGGGTAGTTTTGTGTAACACAGATTCTGGGTCAGACGTAACAAAACCCAGTGTTTGGGTAGTTTTGTGTTACCCAGATCCTAGGTCAGACGTAACAACCCAGTGTTTGGGTAGTTTTTGTGTTACCCAGCTCCTGGGTCAGACGTAACAACCCAGTGTTGGGATAGTTTTTGTGTAACACAGATCCTGGGACAGACGTAACAACCCAGTGTTTGGGTAGTTTTTGTGTTACCCAGATCCTGGGTCAGACGTAACAACCCAGTGTTTGGGTAGTTTTTGTGTAACACAGATCCTGGGTTAGACGTAACAACCCAGTGTTTGGGTAGTTTTTGTGTTACACAGATCCTGGGTCAGACGTAACAACCCAGTGTTGGGGTAGATTTTGTGTTACCCAGATCCTGGGTCAGACGTAACAACCCAGTGTTTGGGTAGTTTTTGTGTTACACAGATCCTGGGTCAGGACGTAACAACCCAGTGTTGGGGTAGTTTTTGTGTTACTCAGCTCCTGGGTCAGACGTAACAACCCCAACCCAGTGTTGGGGTAGTTTTTGTGTTACCCAGATCCTGGGTCAGACGTGAACAACCCAGTGTTGGGGTAGTTTTTGTGTAACACAGATCCTGGGTCAGACGTAACAACCCAGTGTTTGGGTAGTTTTTGTGTTACCCAGATCCTGGGTCAGACGAACAACCCAGTGTTGGGGTAGTTTTTGTGTTACCCAGATCCTGGGTCAGACGTAACAACCCAGTGTTTGGGTAGTTTTTGTGTTACACAGATCCTGGGTCAGACGTAATAACCCAGTGTTGGGGTAGTTTTTGTGTTACTCAGCTCCTGGGTCAGGCGTGAACAACCCCAACCCAGTGTTGGGGTAGTTTTTGTGTTACCCAGATCCTGGGTCAGGACGTAACAACCCAGTGTTGGGGTAGTTTTTGTGTTACCCAGATCCTGGGTCAGACGTAACAACCCAGTGTTGGGGTAGTTTTTGTGTAACACAGATCCTGGGTCAGACGTAACAACCCAGTGTTTGGGTAGTTTTTGTGTAACACAGATCCTAGGTCAGACGTAACAACCCAGTGTTGGGGTAGTTTTTGTCTTACCCAGATCCTGGGTCAGACGTAACAACCCAGTGTTTGGGTAGTTTTTGTGTTACACAGATCCTGGGTCAGACGCGTAACAACCCAGTGTTGGGGTAGTTTTTGTGTTACCCAGATCCTGGGTCAGACGTAACAACCCAGTGTTTGGGTAGTTTTTGTGTTACCCAGCTCCTGGGTCAGACGTAACAACCCCAACCCAGTGTTGGGGTAGTTTTTGTGTTACCCAGATCCTGGGTCAGACGTAACAACCAGTGTTGGGGTAGTTTTGTGTTACCCAGATCCTGGGTCAGACGTAATAACCCAGTGTTTGGGTAGTTTTTGTGTTACCCAGCTCCTGGGTAAGACGTAACAACCCCAACCCAGTGTTGGGGTAGTTTTGTGTTACCCAGATCCTGGGTCAGACGTAACAACCCAGTGTTGGGGTAGTTGTTGTGTAACACAGATCCTGGGTCAGGACGTAACAACCCAGTGTTTGGGTAGTTTTGTGTTACCCAGATCCTAGGTCAGACGTAACAACCCAGTGTTTGGGTAGTTTTTGTGTTACCCAGCTCCTGGGTCAGACGTAACAACCCAGTGTTGGGTAGTTTTTGTGTTACACAGATCCTGGGTCAGACGTAACAACCCAGTGTTGGGGTAGTTTTTGTGTTACCCAGATCCTGGGTCAGACGTAACAACCCAGTGTTTGGGTAGTTTTTGTGTTACCCAGCTCCTGGGTAAGACGTAACAACCCCAACCCAGTGTTGGGGTAGTTTTTGTGTTACCCAGATCCTGGGTCAGACGTAATAACCCAGTGTTGGGGGGTAGTTTTTGTGTAACACAGATTCTGGGTCAGACGTAACAACCCAGTGTTTGGGTAGTTTTTGTGTTACCCAGATCCTAGGTCAGACGTAACAACCCAGTGTTTGGGTAGTTTTTGTGTTACCCAGCTCCTGGGTCAGACGTAACAACCCAGTGTTGGGATAGTTTTGTGTAACACAGATCCTGGGACAGACGTAACAACCCAGTGTTTGGGTAGTTTTTGTGTTACCCAGATCCTGGGTCAGACGTAACAACCCAGTGTTTGGGTAGTTTTTGTGTAACACAGATCCTGGGTCAGGACGTAACAACCCAGTGTTTGGGTAGTTTTTGTGTTACACAGATCCTGGGTCAGACGTAACAACCCAGTGTTGGGGTAGATTTTGTGTTACCCAGATCCTGGGTCAGACGTAATAACCCAGTGTTTGGGTAGTTTTTGTGTTACACAGATCCTGGGTCAGCGTAACAACCCAGTGTTGGGGTAGTTTTTGTGTTACTCAGCTCCTGGGTCAGACGCGTAACAACCCCAACCCAGTGTTGGGGTAGTTTTTGTGTTACCCAGATCCTGGGTCAGACGTAACAACCCAGTGTTGGGGTAGTTTTTGTGTAACACAGATCCTGGGTCAGACGTAACAACCCAGTGTTTGGGTAGTTTTTGTGTTACCCAGATCCTGGGTCAGACGTAACAACCCAGTGTTGGGGTAGTTTTTGTGTTACCCAGATCCTGGGTCAGACGTAACAACCCAGTGTTTGGGTAGTTTTGTGTTACACAGATCCTGGGTCAGACGTGAACAACCCAGTGTTGGGGTAGTTTTTGTGTTACTCAGCTCCTGGGTCAGGACGTAACAACCCCAACCCAGTGTTGGGGTAGTTTTTGTGTTACCCAGATCCTGGGTCAGACGTAACAACCCAGTGTTTGGGGTAGTTTTTGTGTTACCCAGATCCTGGGTCAGACGTAACAACCCAGTGTTGGGGTAGTTTTTGTGTAACACAGATCCTGGGTCAGACGTAACAACCCAGTGTTTGGGTAGTTTTTGTGTAACACAGATCCTAGGTCAGACGTAACAACCCAGTGTTGGGAGTAGTTTTGTCTTACCCAGATCCTGGGTCAGACGTAACAACCCAGTGTTTGGGTAGTTTTTGTGTTACACAGATCCTGGGTCAGACGTAACAAACCCAGTGTTGGGGGTAGTTTTGTGTTACCCAGATCCTGGGTCAGACGTAACAACCCAGTGTTTGGGTAGTTTTTGTGTTACCCAGCTCCTGGGTCAGACGTAACAACCCCAACCCAGTGTTGGGAGTAGTTTTTGTGTTACCCAGATCCTGGGTCAGACGTAACAACCCAGTGTTGGGGTAGTTTTTGTGTTACCCAGATCCTGGGTCAGGACGTAACAACCCAGTGTTTGGGTAGTTTTTGTGTTACCCAGCTCCTGGGTAAGACGTAACAACCCCAACCCAGTGTTGGGGTAGTTTTTGTGTTACCCAGATCCTGGGTCAGACGTAACAACCCAGTGTTGGGGTAGTTTTTGTGTAACACAGATCCTGGGTCAGACGTAACAACCCAGTGTTTGGGTAGTTTTTGTGTTACCCAGATCCTAGGTCAGACGTAACAACCCAGTGTTTGGGTAGTTTTGTGTTACCCAGCTCCTGGGTCAGACGTAACAACCCAGTGTTGGGATAGTTTTTGTGTAACACAGATCCTGGGACAGACGTAACAACCCAGTGTTTGGGTAGTTTTTGTGTTACCCAGATCCTGGGTCAGACGTGAATAACAACCCAGTGTTTGGGTAGTTTTTGTGTAACACAGATCCTGGGTTAGACGTAACAACCCAGTGTTTGGGTAGTTTTTGTGTTACACAGATCCTGGGTCAGGACGTAACAACCCAGTGTTGGGGTAGTTTTTGTGTTACCCAGATCCTGGGTCAGACGTAACAACCCAGTGTTTGGGTAGTTTTGTGTTACACAGATCCTGGGTCAGACGTAACAACCCAGTGTTGGGGTAGTTTTGTGTTACTCAGCTCCTGGGTCAGACGTAACAACCCCAACCCAGTGTTTGGGGTAGTTTTTGTGTTACCCAGATCCTGGGTCAGACGTAACAACCCAGTGTTGGGGTAGTTTTTGTGTAAACACAGATCCTGGTCAGACGTAACAACCCAGTGTTTGGGTAGTTTTTGTGTTACCCAGATCCTGGTCAGACGTAACAACCCAGTGTTGGGGTAGTTTTTGTGTTACCCAGATCCTGGGTCAGACGTAACAACCCAGTGTTTGGGTAGTTTTTGTGTTACACAGATCCTGGGTCAGACGTAACAACCCAGTGTTGGGGTAGTTTTTGTGTTACTCAGCTCCTGGGTCAGACGTAACAACCCCAACCCAGTGTTGGGGTAGTTTTGTGTTACCCAGATCCTGGGGTCAGACGTAACAACCCAGTGTTGGGGTAGTTTTTGTGTTACCCAGATCCTGGGTCAGACGTAACAACCCAGTGTTTGGGTAGTTTTTGTGTAACACAGATCCTAGGTCAGACGTAACAACCCAGTGTTGGGGTAGTTTTTGTGTTACCCAGATCCTGGGTCAGACGTAACAACCCAGTGTTTGGGTAGTTTTTGTGTTACACAGATCCTGGGTCAGGACGTAACAACCCAGTGTTGGGGTAGTTTTTGTGTTACCCAGATCCTGGGTCAGACGTGAACAACCCAGTGTTTGGGTAGTTTTGTGTTACCCAGCTCCTGGTCAGACGTAACAACCCCAACCCAGTGTTGGGGTAGTTTTTGTGTTACCCAGATCCTGGGTCAGACGTAACAACCCAGTGTTGGGGTAGTTTTTGTGTAACACAGATCCTGGGTCAGACGTAACAACCCAGTGTTTGGGTAGTTTTTGTGTAAACACAGATCCTGGGTCAGGACGTAACAACCCAGTGTTTGGGTAGTTTTGTGTTACCCAGATCCTGGGTCAGACGTAACAACCCAGTGTTGGGGTAGTTGTTGTGTAACACAGATCCTGGGTCAGACGTAACAACCCAGTGTTTGGGTAGTTTTTTGTGTAACACAGATCCTGGGTCAGACGTAACAACCCAGTGTTTGGGTAGTTTTTGTGTTACCCAGATCATGGGTCAGGCGAATAACAACCCAGTGTTTGGGTAGTTTTTGTGTTACCCAGCTCCTGGGTCAGGCGTAACAACCCCAACCCAGTGTTGGGGTAGTTTTGTGTTACCCAGATCCTGGGTCAGACGTGAACAACCCAGTGTTGGGGTAGTTTTTGTGTAACACAGATCCTGGGTCAGACGTAACAACCCAGTGTTTGGGTAGTTTTTGTGTAACACAGATCCTGGGTCAGACGAACAACCCAGTGTTTGGGTAGTTTTTGTGTTACCCAGATCCTGGGTCAGACGTAACAACCCAGTGTTGGGGTAGTTGTTGTGTAACACAGATCCTGGGTCAGACGTAACAACCCAGTGTTTGGGTAGTTTTTGTGTAACACAGATCCTGGGTCAGACGTAACAACCCAGTGTTTGGGTTGTTTTTTGTGTAACACAGATCCTGGGTCAGACGTAACAACCCAGTGTTTGGGTAGTTGTTGTGTTACCCAGATCCTGGGTCAGACGTAACAACCCAGTGTTTGGGTAGTTTTTGTGTAACACAGATCCTGGGTCAGACGTAACAACCCAGTGTTTGGGTTGTTTTTGTGTAACACAGATCCTGGGTCAGACGTAACAACCCAGTGTTTGGGTAGTTGTTGTGTTACCCAGATCCTGGGTCAGACATAACAACCCAGTGTTGGGGTAGTTGTTGTGTAACACTGATCCTGGGTCAGGACGTAACAACCCAGTGTTTGGGTAGTTTTTGTGTAACACAGATCCTGGGTCAGACGTAACAACCCAGTGTTTGGGTAGTTTTTGTGTTACCCAGATCCTGGGTCAGACGTAACAACCCAGTGTTGGGGTAGTTTTTGTGTTACCCAGATCCTGGGTCAGACGTGAACAACCCAGTGTTGGGGTAGTTGTTGTGTAACACAGATCCTGGGTCAGACGTAACAACCCAGTGTTTGGGTAGTTTTTGTGTAACACAGATCCTGGGTCAGACGTAACAACCCAGTGTTTTGGTTGTTTTTGTGTAACACAGATCCTGGGTCAGACGTAACAACCCAGTGTTTGGATAGTTTTTGTGTTACCCAGATCCTGGGTCAGACGTAACAACCCAGTGTTTGGGTAGTTTTTGTGTTACCCAGATCCTGGGTCAGACGTAACAACCCAGTGTTGGGGTAGTTTTTGTGTAACACAGATCCTGGGTCAGACGTGAACAACCCAGTGTTTGGGTAGTTTTTGTGTAACTTACAGATCCTGGGTCAGACGTAACAACCCAGTGTTTGGGTAGTTTTTGTGTTACCCAGATCCTGGGTCAGACGTAACAACCCAGTGTTGGGGTAGTTGTTGTGTAACACAGATCCTGGGTCAGACGGAACAACCCAGTGTTTGGGTAGTTTTTGTGTAACACAGATCCTGGGTCAGGACGTAACAACCCAGTGTTTGGGTTGTTTTTGTGTAACACAGATCCTGGGTCAGACGTAACAAACCCAGTGTTTGGGTAGTTTTGTGTAACACAGATCCTGGGTCAGACGTAACAACCCAGTGTTTGGGTAGTTTTGTGTTACCCAGCTCCTGGGTCAGACGTAACAACACAGTGTTGGGGTAGTTTTTGTGTTACCCAGATCCTGGGTTAGACGTAACAACCCAGTGTTTGGGTAGTTTTTGTGTAACACAGATCCTGGGTCAGACGTAACAACCCAGTGTTTGGGCAGTTTTTGTGTTACCCAGCTCCTGGTCAGGCGTAACAACCCCAACCCAGTGTTGGGGTAGTTTTTGTGTTACCCAGATCCTGGGTCAGACGTAACAACCCAGTGTTTGGGTAGTTTTTGTGTAACACAGATCCTGGGTCAGACGTAACAACCCAGTGTTTGGGCAGTTTTTGTGTTACCCAGCTCCTGGGTCAGACGTAACAACCCCAACCCAGTGTTGGGGTAGTTTTGTGTTACCCAGATCCTGGGTCTGACGTAACAACCCAGGGGGTGAGTTATTTATTGCAGGCTTTTGCGACCTCTTCAGGAGAGAGCAGTGCAGTCTCACTAAATTGGTGCATGTCTTTGGTAAAATACAGGTTTGTGTACATTGTATTTTATCTATAATTTTGCTGTATATGGTTTCATTTTATATAAAGCAAAATACAGGGGTGTGATGTGAGTCACCCAAACAAGTGTTGCATCTGTCTTTTCACATGAAATGCCTTGCATACATTTTTCTGATTTTATTCAAAAAGATACAATTGAATGTTAAAATATGTCCTCAGAACTGTACACTGATTGTTTATGGACAGGTTATGGAGTCAGTCACAGCATATTTCAGCTACGAGTGAAACGCGCAGGGTGGCGGCCTGAAGTTAGAAGTTCCCCGCTGAACATGACACAAGCTCCGCACGAGATCCAGTGCGTTACAGTGGAAAACGGGACAACAGAGACCAGTCAGACACGCTCAATTTCTTCTAAATGTTTAATTTTTACTTCTAATATTTGTTAAACAAGCTTAAATGTTGGCAGTATGTATTAAAAACAATATAAAATATGCCATACGGTAAAATATTAACAAAAATAAAGGAATTATCAATAAAGCCAGTGGTTGTGTCGAGCATTTAAAAAAAGTTTAGAGGATTTAAGTTAATCCATAAACATTAATTTATGTATGAAAAAAAAAAAAAAAGCTTGTATTATAATAAAAATGAATCAACACATTATGCTGGATTAAATAAACAACCCAATTTGCTGGATAAAGTTAACCCAACATGTGTTTTGTCCTATATTTACCCAGCCCTTGTTTTTTTACCCAGTGTTTTTATAGTGTGGATTTTCGTCCATGGAATGCACCACTTCTGGTATTTTTCTGGTTAATCAACATGATTAAAATGCAATTGAGCATTTTTTTCGTGACAGCCCTAGTTTATATTTACCTCTACATTCAGGAGGCGGGCGCTCCAGGTGCCCTTCTTTGTGCAGTGTAACTCTCTCAGATGACCAATCAGAGGGCCAGTACGGCAGTGATAGGACACCACGACGGGATCAGAGGGGAACATGGTCATATTTGGGGTCAGACATCTCAGCACCCTTGACCTCTGGGGGTGGAGGACAGTGCACAGCTGCAAAACACACAAATACACACCGTCATCCATGACTATAAATAGCCCTTGATTCTGGGTTGACTCTAGAGTTGAACGAAATGAAACGAGGAATTCGGACACTGATGTATTAAGCTGTGCATCAGAGAGCTGGAGCTTTCACAACAAATGTGTTACATAATTTTATCTACATGTAGCTACATGTCATATTGTAATTATATATTAGTTTCAGTGATGTTCTATTAATGCAACATTAATTTGGTTTTCCATGGTTACCCATGGAGTTCATAATCATTCAAAAAAGCTCACAACAATAAACACGTCAATAAATATGTGCTGCTAGGTAACAACGTTGACAGGCTACTCATTTCAAGGTAATGTCATCTGTGAATTGAACTAATTTGGACAGTCATGCTAAAAGTGTGTTTTTTCAATACAGGGAATTTAAGCTTTGTGTTGGATAAAAGGAATACATTTAACGACTGTAATCTTGTGTTTTATTCCAGGCCGCGCTTTGATGTAAATGGAGCATTTGGTTTATGATTTTGTAATTTAAAGCATTGAGATTCAGATATTTTAAAATCAAGCTTATACAAAACCAACATAACGCTCACACACAGGGATCCTTCCGTCCCAGCCTTCATCCCGGCAGGTCAGCATTGGTTTGCCAATCAGTTCATACCTAACGAGAGCGATCAGAAGAAAAGAAAGAAAAACACAAAGATGGATGAATGTCTAATGACATCTTGGCTCTGTTCTAAACACTCAAGTGAGCTCTGAGCTGCCTTCACTATTATAAAAGCAGCTTGATTTTTTGGCATTGCTGGTCCCATGAAGAACCCTTTAAAGTCTAGCCTGACGTTTACATCAGTCAACACATCTAGTACTTATGCAAATGTTGATCACATTTGGAATAAAAATAAATTATAAGCTAATGCAGCCAATGCCAAAACTTTAAGAAATGATTCATTAATTGCTTAGCTGGGTCTTCAGGCTATGCAGTCTGTTAGTTAACCTCACCGCGAATCAGAGTTGTTCTCCTCTCTTTTGTCACTTCACATTCAATCACGCCTGTTCCTGAAAGATTAGAAACGTCACACCTCTCCTGTCTTTGGTTCGAGTCGTTAGTTCCATCATCAGTGTCTGATCTGGACCGTGACAGCCTCATATGCAACTCATGCAGTCCCGAAAACAGAATTGATTAGTTCACCTCTCGAGTCTTCAGGTTCGAGTCATTTGCTTCACCGACTCTCAGCCCCAGCTGAATGCAGAAGATTCTGTACAGAAGCGATGGCATGTAGTGCATGCACAGTTAACACAAAATGAACGAATCGCCTCTGAGACAACAAAGTTTTCAAGTTCCAAGTTTATTTGTCATTACACATGTACAAGGCACAGTATAACGAAATGAAGTTTGGAGCAAGCTCCGGGCCGCCAGCCGATTATTCAGGCGCCGCCACACACTCTCCAGAAATACAAGAATGCAGTTTAGCAAGCATTACATAGCAAACACAACAAAACATAACATAACACAGTACACGTGGTCACGTGATGGGATTTTTTGTATGGAGTGGGAGAGGAGATAGATAAGGACAGGCAGACAGATGGATGGGGGCTGGGATAGGATCGGTTGTGTATGGAAAGCCGAGTGAGTCTGAGATTGTGTTGTGTGAGAATGTTAGCCTATAACTTCAGATGTTTTCGAGTTCAGTTCTATGGTTTGTCCTTGAAGGGAGATAAGGCAGTGCACAGGGGAAGATAGCAGACCAAGCTGTCAGGCTGACCTCCCAACCGAGAGATAGGGACAAGTGAGGTTCGGGCAAATACAATTTTTTTTTTTTTTAATCCATTTGATGATATTCGCAATTTGTCCGGATCATAATCAATCAATCAGTTCTGGTCCTCAGCACGTCCGGTCCGGTCCGCAGTTTCCCTAGACATTACGTCCAGCCTCATGGCCAGACCGGTTACAGTCCGTAAAAGTTCACCGATCTGGACCCCGATGGAGCCCACTCTACCCTGCGCGTATCCGCAGTCCGGACTGCGTTGTTACGGTTCAGTTCCTCAATCTGTATCACTCTCTGATCTAATTCCTTCAGACGGTCGCACACAGCCCTGAAGCATTCCTTAATTTCACAGACAGCGGGCTGGGTGAATTTTGTTGCAGCTGTTTTACCAATCTTCCGATAGGTCAGGGCAATCCAAAGCCAAAGAATAGGAACCCGCCATCAATAATCCAATCATGTATAAATCTTCCGCATCCTCCACGGACAGAGCCTCCAGGCACAGGACTTGCCAGTTGTTCCATCGGGTCCATCACGCACTCCTGCAGCAAAGATCCCCGTCCGGGCAGGTGGGTTCTCCAGGGGCACCCTTTCCTTTGTGAGAAAATCCTATCGATCGCGCTGATTGATCCAGTTAATCAATTCCATTTCAGTATTTTCAGGAGTCCAGCAAGCAGCGGGTCAGAGAGAAAGAGAATAGACAAAATACTACAAAAGCACCAGAGCACAGCGGGAGCAGAGAGAAAAACACAACTGCACTGCATGAGACAGAGGGAGGAAGGGATCTCGAGCCTGCGTTCGTAAGCTGACTGTCACACTGACAAAGCCGTGGCGCACAG